>JAQFYM010003947.1:0-16942 GCA_034694785.1 Agrenia bidenticulata | reverse complement strand
AAATTTTTTACCATCACGCAGTAGCGTAGCCAGAGGGGCACAGGGGGGACTCGTGCCCCCCCCTCTACAAAACGTAGCCTGAATTTGCGGGGGGGGGGGTCATTTTTTGGGGCCTCAAAATATGCGAAAAAAATATTTTCATAAAATTTGTATTTTTTAAAAATTCTTAAAGGCTTTTGCAAAAAATAAAATATATTTTTTTGTCGTTATAGCTGATTTTTTTTGTGTGCCCCCCTCTAAAAAAATCCTGGCTACGCCACTGCCATTACAAAAATGGTCAATTTTAAAGATATTATTTGTTAATAGTTGCCATGTAAAATAAACATAAAAATATAATTAGAAAAAAAAGTAAAATGCTGTAATCTAGGGCATAAATGGATGACTGTGTTTTATCATTGGCAAATGGATTTATCTCTTAATTATTTTTGAAATCTGTAAAATAAAAATATCAAATGTTTTTTATACATGCAATCATACTTATAAAACTTATTATTTTAACTCTTTTTCTGATATAATTTTTTTTGGAATGCTTTTACAGTAGAAATTACGTAACATTTTTTCTTAATTGTTGGGATTTTTCATTCCAAAAATTAGCGGTTTGAAAAATTAACAATTTAATATTTCATATAAGGTTTTTTTTTAGTTTATAGTCGTTATTTACATATACTTTATAGACTTGTCATGATATAAGGAATGCATATATCTTTATCATAAGAACAAAAAAGATGAGTAGGAGTAAAAATGGGTATAAATGAGTAAAAGCTGAAAAGCAATCAAAAATGACAATCTGCTCTACTTTTACTCTACCCATACTCTACCTAAAAATGAGTAAATAGAGTAGAGTTGCACAGCCTGTGTGTAAAGTAACTTTTTCAAATAAAACGATTAAGTGTTATATTCTTATAATACACACTAAAAATTTGCTCTTTTGCATTAAAAGAATATAAATACAGTTTACTCCATACATTAGTTTAATATTTAAAATGTTAATTTTACATTTTTATATTTGTATTGATGTATAAAAGTTGTTGGAATATACATACCATTTTAACGTTTCATAAAAAACACACGCAAATGCGACAAATGACAGCAATTGTACATTGCATAAAGATGCACTTGTAATTTAACCAGTCGTAATAACGTTTATTTATATACTGTATTTTAAGTTATGTAGTCTCTTCCGTTTTTTTACAGATAAGAAATTTTACTCACATGAAAGGTGACAATACTATAATACATGCTTGGCATAATGCACATATGCCGTTTTATTAACGTGTATCACAGCATGCTTTTGTTTGTAGCAAGATGCGAATGCATGATTTTTAGAATTAAAACACATTTGCGCCAAATAAGTTGTTTTAATCTAATTAAAATCTTTTTTCAGATATTTTTTTTACAAAATTTTCCTCACAAAATATGACATTTTATATGATAAAACTATATCCACATACTTAAGGACAAGCGTTCACAAAAAAAAACGATTTTTAAAATACGTGTTATAGTATAATACTAGCTTTAAGATTCCAGTCGTCTATTATATATCAATTTCATTTTTTAGCTTTATCTTTTTTAATATTCTTAAAATTTTTTAATTTACGTTTAAAACACTTTTATATAAAATAACCAGCAAAATGCGTATAAACCGTATATGGTTGTACGTTTTTTGGACATGCAATTAAAACCAGAATAGTGGATTTTGATTTTTAATAAACCAAATTGACAACCCTGATACCTGGCGGATTTACATACTTTATCGGTAGAATATAATCTCATCCATAATTAATCATTATTTCAAACGCATACACATGAGTGGGACCCGACCGGGTCAAAACGTAAGTCTCGGGTTGGGTCAAAATCGGGTCGGGAAAAAATTTACTTCAGATTTAAAGTTTAGAAATATTAATTGAGATTAAACAGAAAAAATAATTTAGGATCCTAATTCCAACTGAAAAAAAATAAAATAAATGTATATAACAAGTCGAAGAAAAACACTTTTTAGCGTAATAGCATTATGAGCATTGCCAGTTATAACCAGGCCTCTGATAATGAAAATTTTCTAATAAAATCCTAAAGCCACCTTAATTGAGAAAATAATGTATTTGTAAAATTAGAAATTTGATGATTTTGGGTAAAAGGTTTAGGATATAAAATAAAAACACGCTTTTTAATTAAGAAAAAAATAGGAATTTAGTAATATATTTTGGTATTTTGTGCTATATTTTTTGTTTTATAGATTTTATAACTGCCAAAATACAGTTTAAGCTTAAATAATCAAGAAAGTTAACATTAAAAGGCATTTAAATATACATTTTGTTGAGTCTTATTATTGTACATGTGCAATATTAGTACAGTGAATGTTTTTGTGTGATGCTGACAAAAAAGCCAATAAAAGAGTTCATCCTATTTTTAAATCGTAAAAAATGTGTAGATGTCATAAAATAATGTAAATTATCTTTATTGTATTATTTTTCTCTATTATGCGGTAAAAACTACGTTTACAATGATGACAGTAACATTGGATTATCAATCACTTATATATTTATTAAAAATAGTTGATCATATTTAAATATAGCACGCATGATATTGATACATTTTCAAGCAAATAATTTGTCATTTTTTAAAAAATATGTAAAAATAACACTTTTTTGCTACGATTAAATTATCGGTTTCTAGATTTTTATGAGTTTTGTAAACTCAAAATATTTCATTAGTGATCAGAAAAGAATCGGAATAAGGAGATCCTATAATAGGGCGTAAGGATCGGAAATAATCGAAAAGATACAAGGCAATATGTGATAATATTGCAGACTGCAAGAAGATTCTAAGATTGCAAACAGTGAAAATTATTTTTAAGTCAAAAAGTTCTTTTCTTGAAAATATATTTTTGGTACTATTTGTTTTAAAAGGTCAAGATTACCGGGTAGAATAAAAAAACTACAAAAATAAAATTACAGACTGCAAGTGATATTACGCGATGTACGCACAAATATCTTTACAAAATCATATAAAGCTCGGTGCTAGTTTTTTCTCAAATTATAAGAAATGACAAATTCCGATTGTTTTTCCAAGCCCTTAAATAAAAATGATATATTGAATTGCTAAAAAAAATAGATATTAAAGTGTTAAATTTACTCCACTAAAAAAAACTTCATTTTTTTCGTTTATATGCATTAAAGCTAATTTTAAGATAGTTCTTATGTCAAATTGTGATAACCTGCATTTATTCTTGTGATAAATGCATATTGCGGCGTTCAAATAAATTATTAAATAGTATTTTTTATTTAAATAAACAAATTTTTTTAGTGGTGATTTATAGATTTTTAGACGAAAATCCCAAATTTCAAAGGCCTGGCTATAACAAATATGCTTTTTATCACGTAAAAAATTGCAGCGAATAAAAAAAAATTGATAAAATTTATATACTGACAAAAATTTCTTAGTGTGTAGTTAAAAGCTTCTGTATACATTTAGCTATATATTTTATGCTTTAGCAATCATCAAAGACTTTTACCATAACAAATGAGATTATATATTCAGTGAACTGCAATTTTATAAAAAATTTGTCGAGTTATTTTTTATTTTTTGTAAAAACGTATTTTATAATATATTAAGTTTCTACAAACTAATATTAGAAATTATAAAAAATGAAAAAAACACTTCGTTTGATTTTTGTTGTGCGCGATTTACATTAAAAGAACAACGACTAATTAAATCAGGGATCTAGAAACAATTATGGTGATTACAATCTTTGGCCATTTATCATATGGCAATTATAGGCGAGTTATTTGTATATTAACCTTTTATTTTTCTATCATATTCTTCGGCTTTTATTTGCTGTACTCATATTAAGTCAAACATAGATATGTTTTGTTTTTTGGTATATTTAGATTTTTAAATGCATGTTTTAGAAATCAAAAATTATAGGTGTTGGCATTAAAACAAATTATAAGAAATATTTATAAATTGATTTTAAAGTTTGCCTGTTTTTTTTGGTAAAAACTTCGCAGTTTTACTAAAAATTCAAAACACATATGTATGACAATATCAATCTAAAATACACGAGCTTTTTTTTATATCAGTTTAGCTTCAGTTTTGGTTTTAGTTTTACTTTTACTTTTATGTTTTCTTTTTTTTCAAGGATTATTTAAAATATACTCTTTTTTGACTATGTTTGGCTTAGTTAGAGCATAAATGGTTTTTACTTTTTTTTAGAATTAGGCTACATCCACTGGTTTGCACAATTACGGTTATCCATGTAAAAACCTTTTTTAAGCTCATATTACAATGATGGATTTTTTGCGCATTTTTGCTGTTGCATACATGTTAAGAATATAAATAAAAAAAAGTTATATGCAAAAAAAAAAAAAAATATCTTCTAGGGTGGAACCCACGCGATAAAAACACAAAACTCGGGTCTCGGCTCGGGTCGGTCAAAAATTTTGTATATTTTTTTGAAAAAAATTGTAAGTCTAGACATATTTTTAAGATGTACCTTAAATAAGAAGTAAGCCTCTTTATCGCAATTAAAAACATAAAAAGGTAGATTACAAGTAATAAACTGTTTAATAAATACAAATAATAGTGAGAGGGTTATGTCATTTATACAAAGCTTTTTTTGAAAACAACTTCATTTTTGCGGCCCACAACACACATTCATATCATTATCATACCTGGAAAATGTCTTTGTGTGCAGGTATGGGATTTTGTTTGCTTATGTCAAAAAATAAATGCATAATTATCTTAAATAACTTTTAATGTATCAAATAACGATTTTTAATATGTTTGCTGTAATTGCTATTTATTCTTGAAAGAGTTTTTTATATTTAGATATCAGTAGATACCAATATATTAGTTTTTATTTATAATATACGCTAAGAAAAAATGACACCCCTCTCTATTTAATTTTTCGTTGCCCTTAGATAAATATATTTGTTACCACGATTTCAGACTGTGTAAGTGCTTTTTTTTCTTGTGTAGTGCAAATATCCGAGTTTAGCATACAGTTTTAATAAGTATAAGAAGCTCTTTGAAATTAAAAAAAGGATTTTTTGTATATTTGTTAGATTTGACTTTTATGATAAAAACGTATACAGTATGCATACAGTTTACGTTATTTTTATGTATTTCTAGTTTGAAAATGTCGCACTTTAGAAGATTAATGATATTGTAAAACCTTTTAAATTAAGACGATAAAAAAAGTAGCAGTGAAATGGCAGGCATTTACAGGAAATACAATATAAAAAGTACCAGTCAGAAAATTTGTTAACATACAACTACCCAAAATATTATGAATAACGATTAATATGTAAAAACCGTGCTTAAAAAACAGAAAAAAACAATATGTACTTTATGGTGTGTAAGCACAGAGGAAATACCATCTGAAACCATCCGACAAAACAATTTTTATGGAAACTGTATGCAAAAGGCTAAATTGTTCAGTTTAATTTTAGCACGTTGTTTGCGCCTGCTAATACGTTTATGATCAAATGCGCTTTAGGCGATTGTAAATTTGCAATTTGTGTATATTTTTTTTTTTTGTACTTGCATTTTTGCAAAGAACTTTTAAGTATAGTTTTCGCATCTTTATAATAGGCTACGGCATATCATTGCATTACATACATCAAATAAGTTTTTTTATATGTTTAGAATATATTTAAATGCAAATCGTCAATTTATGCCTTATTACTTCTCCAGTAAATATGTTGCTAAGTCTGCACCTATTTCCATTTTACAATATTTTTTTGCTTTTTTAGTAAAATTTATTAACGAATATAGCATTGGCGCAGCCAGAAATTTTTTTCAGGTTAAAGCACATAAAAAAAAATTAAGCTAAAACGACGAAAAAATATTTTTTCTATTTTCCTCAAAAAATTTTAAAAAAAATTTTAAAATACAAATTTCTTGAAAAACAATTTCCGATTATTTTTACGCTTCCTATAAACCCCCCTCCTTAAATTCAGGCAACACTTTTTTTTTCTAGGGAGGCTCGTGCCCTCTCTTCCTCCCTTCCTCACTCCTGGCTACTCCGCTGGGATATGGTCGTGTCATTTTTTGAATACAAAAAATCAATGAAATGGTTTTTACTGTTACAAATCACTTTTTGCCGCTTGTAAATCACGCGTATGTTAACATCAGTTATACTGGAAAACATTTTATAGTATCTTTTGATGTTTTTTTTGTTGCAAAACCGATGATTGGATTTCTTATGTCGTATGAAATAGATAAATAAAATGCAGTTTAAAAATAAATGCAATTTAGAATGTTAATTTTTTTTTTCTAGAATTATTTGTGTCAATATATTATATTATGATTTGATAAAATGAAAAATTCCAACATATTTAATATAAAATAAGCCTATTTTACACTTTGATAAAAACCGTTGAGAGAAAAGTGAAACACCCTTTTAAATCATGTCAAATCATTTTGATTAAAACAAGCTTGTATACGCTACTTAAAATTTATTATATTTTCAATTGCGCATATAATAACAAAAAAAGCTTTATTTAAATCGTACAAAAAACAAAACAATAAACTGTTTAACACGTAATAAATAACTTGCAGGTAGATAAAGTACACATACTGTAGATAAACAAAGAATCCAGGTTATAATTTGTGTAATTATCTGGACTGAAAAAACATATAGTTACAAAAATATGCAGATGGCACAATTGAAAAGCTACAATGCCATTTTTAATGCACAAAAAAATGCTAATGTATAAAAAACATAGTTGCTGACAACAAAATTGTCAATATAAAGTAGAAAAAAACAAACTTAAAACTTTACATAAGTTATGTTATAGTGAATCTGTCTTTTTGGTTTATAATTTAAAAACATATAAACTTGCTTTAAAAAACAAAAAAAAAATAATTCTGAGTATAAGAACTTTATGTATATGCCATTTTTTTTATCGTAAGTGACGTCATTTTTTGCGCTTTTTGTCTTTCCATAACGTATTAACTTTTTATTATGAGGTCATATAAAAGTACATTTAAGCAAATACAAAGAATGATCTAACAAAGAGTTTTTTTATTGCTTAGTTTTAAAGAATATGCATTGATGCTATGCGACAAATTTACTTGTAATCAAAATAATGTTGTACAGTGCACTTCTATTAAAACGAACCCCATTATAAAAAAAACAGCTATATATTGGGAATTAAAAGAATAAAAATTATATTTGTATATAAGGGCGCCTTGTGGTCAAGCTTTTAAAAACCAAAACAACACAGAAACGTATCTTATTGTATTTTAGAGTTATTTGTTTGTCCTAATATTTTTCATATTCAATATCAATTTATATTCCTATATTACATATTTTCCAGACCCCCCTTTTACCACCATTTAATGAAAAATGTATTCTTACGCATAAAAGAAAAATAACCTAACCCCTTGCCAAATGCCAAAGAAGAGACTTTTTTCTAGAAATTGACACAAAGAAGGCCGTTATTGCACAGACGAGCATAAAAAGCGATAAGAAGATCATAGCGGTACACAATAATATTTGTGTTCTGATTGTGTACAACATCATACGGGAAAAAGAAAATATTCTTGCGACTTCTCAGGAAAATAATACAAAAACAAAAAATAAACCTCAAAAATTTAAAATGATAAATACTCATATTTGACGTTTATCAATGAGTGCTATGACCCCAATGTGCCCATCTCAGTGGCATTATTAAAACACAAAGCTTTCGACTTCGCTAAAACTTATATAATGTTCGCATTTGAAGCTAATTTGGATAGATTGACAGATTCAAGAAAATATGTAGGTTTGTGTATGCACCTTAACATGTAGAAGCAGCATCTGCAGATAAAGATGCAATTAATCGCATACAGTGAAAGACGTGTATGCAGGATTTAAGTAGGAGAACATTTTGTATATTATTGAAACAAGGTATGTTTACCGATTGCTGCTATAAAATCAATAGCAAAGAGAGATGAAAAGACAAAGCGGCAGCAAGTTATTTACAAAAAAAGATTACTGTTACCCTTTTAGATAGCGCGACCAGGAAAAAAAAGATCAACCAATTATTATAGGGAAATCTAAAAACCTAAGATTTATTAAAAATGTAAATCTGTATACTCGAACCTTACATATTACTCAAATGAAAAGGCGTGATTAACTCGATGTATGATTTACTGATGTGATGATAAAATGTAATAAAAAGCTAGGAAATAAAAGCAAAAGATTTTACTTTTCATGGATAATGCAACAACACATAACTTCTCTTTCCTAAGTAATATTACCTACGCTTATTTCCTCTTAACAGGACCTCTATTATCTAATCATTGGATCGCGGAATAGTTAATTCCAATAAGACTTTATATAAGAAATACTTTCTTATAAAAATCATAAATCAATTTAAAGAAGATAAAATGGTTTATAATTAAAATATGCCATTTTATTCATTCTTTTCAATATATTTTACATAACTGGAGTAACGTAAAAACCTCAACGATAATTTCATGTTTTGATAAATTATGCATTTCTAATCAAGATGATACCAATAAGCATAGTAATTTATCGGAAAGGCTCTGGTAAAATCATATCAGAATTAAATACCATGGAACTTGTTAAGAACGTAAAACTGTTGCCGAGTCACATTTTATCAGAATGCGAGTCGATACAAAAGTGGGATTATGATATCAAAGAAATAAGAAAAAGAGATAGTAAAATAATGAGCGTAAGTAATCCAGACAATAAGCAACTTAAAAAATGCAACAAATATTTTACGAAAGCATTTAAGACTAGCCAAGGATCAAGCTTCAGTTTTTTTTCCTGATATATTTAATGATTTTATAGCATTCGAGCAACAAGGTTGAAGAAAGAAATCATTGTACAGGCAAAAATACAAAGATTTATGCACTTCATGCTGTAACATCATTGCGAATTGCACATACCCCTGTATTCAAGTCAACCAGTTAATATTAAAATTCTAAACAAGAGGGGTCATTCAGTTCATTAAGCCCTATTTTTTATTATTGCATATAAAAGGTGTCATACTGTATATGACATGGGTTGCTTTTTTGAATTATTTTTGACATTTAAAAATTTGTGAACATTTATTGATTCTTTACATGATCTTGAAATAAACCATCCAAAAGAAATTATTTTTTTTTTGATGCACTGCTTATCTAATATAAAAATTATATAAGAAACCGTGTAGTTGACTGTCGTACAGACCAGGAATTTGTTTTATCAGCAAAGAATAACATAAAAAATGCAGAATAATCAAAATAAATTTAGAAGTAAAATACAGGCATATTACTTGCTATAATGAACAAGTCTGTTACTGCGTGTAAAAACCATGTTTATTTTGTGTTGGCTGCAATTAAACGCATTGAGTCCTACGTACAGTAACGAATATAAATTTCCAATGTTCGTCGTCAGGTATACCGTGGGTGTCGGATCCAAATGCCTAAATAACGTCAAATCTCTTTATTTATTTGCCTTAAAATATTCTCTTTTTCTTATAATTCTTCCTTTTTTGATAAATCTTTTATAAGCGTATTTTTCTATTATATGTCCACCTCCTTTTATTTTTACCCCTTTTTATGTTAGCAACTCGTCTAAATCTTACTTATTTACAAAAGAAAAAAATTATTGACTACACAATGCTGCGTATTAGGGTCACGCATACCGAGATAGCCAACCATTTTAGTTCAATTTGGCGTTTAGTTATGAATATAAAAACTGTTGGCAACATTCTGGAAAGTGAAGAAAAGATTAAAGAAGCTATCATAAAAAAAAGGAAAGATATATAAGACCAATAAATTGAAGTTTTCAGCTATTAAAGAGTAAATATTCGAATGGATAGAAAGCATTGAAAATACAAATTACATTATTTGTGTGGATACAAATACGTCAAAAAGCTCTTCCAATTCGAAAACTTATTACATCAACACATTTGAAGCCAGGTATGGATGGATGTAAAAATTGTTGCGTAGGAATAATGGGTTCAGCCAGAAAATGATAGGTGAAACTGCCTATGTCCGGAGAGAATCATTTGAAGAAGAAATCAAGAAAATCAAGGATGGATTAGCAAAATATTCCTTATGTAAAATTTTTACTATGAATGAAAATGGTTTATGTTTAAAAGAATACCATTTAAAACAATGTCAAGAAGATCTCGAAGAGTAAAATAGAAAAACAAGGAAAAAGTGTCAATAGCTTTTTGTTCGAATAGAATACGGATCAGAAAAATCAAAAACGTTGGTAATCGGACAATCTGCAAAACCTCGGTGCTTTTGAGACTTGAATGTGGAAAAGTATTGTGATTATGCTAGCAGCAAAAGAAATGGATATAACGGAATATATTTAGTGAGTGGCTTTACAATTTAAATCATTATTTTTAATATAAACCGTAACATAAATTTTTGCTTGACAATGCACCATCCCACATTTTCAACAGGGAATACTCAAACATAATGATTTTATTTCTGTCTAAAAATACCACGGTGGACGTCAGCCATTAGATGCAGATAGAATTTAAAGTATTAAAGCAAAATATAAAAAACAGCTTTTAAGAGATATTGTGCTGCAATATGATGGGAATAAGTTAATTTTTGAGTGTTAAAAGACGATTAAAATTTCAAACGCTATAAAATGGGCTGGGGTGAGGTAACACAGTCCACCATTAAAAATAGTTGGAAAAAAAGTAGATATCTTGCATAACTCTATACAAAGATTAGTTGAAGAGAATTTTAAAACCGGGATAGATAATCAATTCACAGAAGATATAGCAAAAAAAATCCCAAATATTAATGCTTTTTATTCAAGTTGCCCACGGCGCTGAGGCTTGTATCACCTTTACATTTTTGCATGATTAGGAGAATTTGAAAAGCAATAAAACAGAGAGCGAGGAATTGCTTCGAGGAGCTTGCATACAAATTTCGATATTGAAGATGATAGTGCAGAAGAAGACGACTTATGCGAGCCAAAATATTCCTCAAATGTTTTATAGCAGTGAAGCACTTTGTGCATTTGTATAAAATCAGCAACTATATGCATCAAAGTGAATTTTTAGAAGAAATGCAGAACTGTTAACAAAAATACACACGTCTTTGTATCAATTGAAAATGCAAAAGACCGAGCGAAAAAAGTAAACCGATTATATTATTAAACAATGGTTTTTCCAATTGTTTTATATATTGTGTATTTTATAAAAAAAGGATGCAAAATATAGACTGTTTTTCTTATAATTATATATTTTAAAATAAAATCATTTACTTTTTATTTAGTTCTATAAATGGCCAAATTCCTATATGGCCCAAAAAGTAAATGTAAGGACGGGGGCTATATATAGAGGTCAGACTTTACTTTTTTTGATAAATGTTTTATAAAGAAATTTAACTAATAATTTACTCAAAAGCGAGTGATTACTATCTATAATTGTATTTTAACCCGTGTCTACAGGACGTACCATACAAGGTAGAAAAGAAAGTAGTATTTGCATTATATTAAAAAATATCAATTTAACATGTATTCTTTTAAGCGTATTTTACATATTTAACCTATATCATAGAAAAATAGAAGCTAATTGACTTCTTATTACGAAAATATGTGGACTATTCTTTTAATCTCTTAAGTAGATGCGACATGCTGATTCGCAGGGGCGTAACCAGGATTGTTTTTTGATTGGGCTAAAACCAAGAAATGAGCGTAAACAACGAAAAAATATTTTTTTATTTTTTATGAAAAAATTCTAAGAAAATTTAAAAAATACAAACTTTTCAAAAGTATGATTTTTAGAGATTTATAATGCCCCAAAAAAAAGGACCGTCCTTAAATCAGGCGTGGGTTTTTCTAGGGGGGGGCATTTGCCCCCTTTGCCCCCCCCTGGTAACGCCACTGCTGATTCGTACGACGCATCATTGACACTTTATGTTTGCGTAAGAAAATAATAAATAAGATAACAATAGGCGACATAATTCTTATGTAATAGCTTAGTTTATAATTTTCTTTTAGTTCTTCTAATACAAGTTAAAAAAAGTGCATATTTCTCCTAATTAAGCTTTAATTGGAGATTTAGATTTTTCCTTTATTTAGAAGAGGTCTGACTAAAAAAATCGTGTAAATTATGCAATAATGCAATAAAATAATAATTAAAAAGTGAAGCGTTTTGTCAAACACGCAATACATGTATATTTTTACGCTTTTAGTTTCTTTTTTAATTAAAAAAAGCCCTTGTAAAGTTACACAGTGGCGTAGCGTTGAGAAGGAAAAGGTAGAAGGATTTTTCTAGAGTTTGATAGACCCACAAAAATAATTATCGAATAATTATCAATTTTACTTTTTGAATATATTCACATACAAAGAAAATTTTTATATAAATACAAAAAAGTATTTTAATTATATTAAAAATATGTTTTTATATTTTTTAATGTACAAATGGTCATGTTTTTTTAAATAGAAGTTTTTAATAACCAAAAGTTCGCGTCGCATTCTTTGGTAAAAATATAATAATATGCCATAGTCAGGACTTTTACAGGGGGTATACGACACATATCGAACTAAGACAGCAATCTGACAAATTCTTCATTCTAGAAGCATATTTAAGCGCAGTTTTGCAAGTTATTTTAGTAATATGTTATGATTTAAAGTTTTTTTTTTCATTTTTCTTTTTATAAATTCAGGCAATAAAAATTTTGCCTAGGGTTTTTTACATAAACATCCCTGTTTTGTTTTCTGGATATGCGTTGTAATATAAATACGTGTTTTTACACCATCATTTGGATATATTAGTTGACGAGCAATAATCTGGCGACCAATAAATAATTTGGATATATTCCATTTACGTATTTACCTGTAAACTGATAACAAAATGTTTAAAAAACCCTAAGAATAATTTTGCATAGAATTTGAATATTCAAATACCCCAAAAAAGTTTAGATAATTCGATTATTCGAATAGTCGAATTCCGAACTCTAGTTGTGTCTCCCCTCTTATGGCATAAAAGTGCTTCTGAACTTAACCCTTTAACCATTTATCACACCCATAGTTGTGATGATAGAATATTCTATAATTAAAATCACACCCATAGGTGTGATGATTATAACATTTTAAAATTCGAATCACACCCATAGGTGTGATGATAAAAATATTCTAAAATTAAAATCACACCCATAGATGTGATTGTATAATCATTTATTAAAAAAAGTTACAGCCAAAGGCGTGGTGATATACATCATTTGTTATTTGCATCGAACCTATATGTTAGCTTATTTGACTCTTTTCTCGTAGAAATCGACCCGAAAAATTGTGCTACGAAATATAAAAAATACCAACTACGTCTAAAGATGTAGTGCTTGAAATTTGATTTTATCAATCACAACAACAAGTGTTATTCTTGTGTATTAAAAAATAATATTAACAGCCCTTGTAGACTTTTAGATCCGTTTACTGTACTGAATTACTATATAAGAAAGATCATATCTTTGTTTTTAAAAAAAATTAACGTTACATACAAACAGTTTTATCTTAACCCTATCCCTATCTATCTTTTCACTTATGGCGTAAAGATTAAATAATCCTATAATAAAAATTACATATAAAGGTGTAATACAACAAGCGGATTAAAGACGAAAACATTCTATTGTTAAACTTCATTACAATTATAGTAACACGAAAGTAGAATTCTATGTCCATCAAGATCTTTATTTTTGTGTGATGATTTGTGCAAATACATTTTGCCGAAAAATTAATTATAATTTATAAATTTATATGTAGATATATACTAAAAATAAAAATGATTTATTAACAAAGTATATATAAATGATTTAAAAGGCCAATCTATGCTACATGTCGTTTCACTAAATAACAAGATCGCAAAGCAATTAATTATAATTCATCTATTGAAAAGCTTATATAAATAGCAAGAAAAACTAAAATGCAAATTTATTGAGTATAAATATTGTTCTTTTGGCGTTTCCGAACTAGAATTGATTTTTTTATTGTTTAAACTTAATTGTGCGTTAACTTATATTTAACTGGGTGCCATGACCGCCGTAAAATAGTGGAATAACAGCTCCATCAAAAAAAAATCGTATTAGTTCTCTTACCACTTATTAACTATGTCAGTTTGCCTATTTGTTTCGTTTTCCCATTGCAAAAGTTCCCCTAAATTTGAAATTCAAAAATCCCGAAACATAGAAAATATTATTTTGACTCCCTAAAAAAGTGAAAGGGTTACAGGGGGGGTTTGCATTAAAAAATGCGAACAGAAACATATTTGTAAGAAAATTGTATTTTTCTATTTTTGTTAAAAATTTTATACAAAAAATAAATATGCTTATGTTTTTCGTTTACCCACATATATTTTATTGCGCCACATCCTAAAAAATACCGGGCACAAAACTGTAGTTACATAATTTATTGTACTTATTTTGGGTGAATGCAATATCTATTGAAATGAAAATTTTTTTGACAAAAATAGAGGTTTTGCTTGTAAACGAAAATTTAAAAAAAAAATTAGTTTTACGCACAACTATGATTATTCTTCTTTTTGCTTTTCATAAGTATTACAAAGTAAAATATATAAGTGATGTATAACAAATTTTTAGTTGATAATATAACTTAAGCAATACAAAAATATTATAAATGCTTATATTTATTACGCGAGTTCTGCTTAAGAATACATGTTATTGTCAATTTTTAGAACGCTGCTTGTGTCAATATGTCATGCTAGGTATTTGTGTTAAAATAGTTTTTCTCTTCAGGTAAGTTTTTTGACTAAAAAATATAAAATTAAAAATATTTTTATCTGTAGTATATTAGATGGTGTATAATATACAAACAACTTTTTAGCAAAACATACGGCAATTTAACATAATTTTTATTAGTTGCACAAGTTTTCCATAACAATTTTTTCTAATAGTAGTTTATAAAAAACAACATGGAATAAACCATGCCATCGTGCAATTTTTACACGCGCCTTGTTCAGAGTCTCTAAATTTACGCGATTAAAGTTATTTTTTTGCGCAATGCATTTCTTTAAAAGGGATTTGGCAATAAATCCGCGTGTATTTGCTCAAATTACTTTGGTAAGTATCGAGCTTACTTCAATATCAGAATGCATGACTAAACAAATCCAGAAAATAAACTTCGAATTATCGGTAAAACCACAAAAAAAAATCATATTTTTTATTTAATAAAATATTATATTTCTTAAGTAAAACAGACGAAAAAAGTTTTATTTTAGTTTATAACTAATACTAAATGGCAAATTTTGCCGAAAAATAAAAAACTTTAAATATTTTTAAGTATTTTTTTGAAAAATCACCTTCCAGTAAATATCGAGCAAAAAAATAAAAAGGAATATACGTACTACGTTTTTACTGTTTTGTAAAAAAAATATAATAATTCTTACGATTAGATATAAATAAGGTTATTGATGTCAAGAATCACCAATTTAAAAACTTATTGTCCAAGTTTGTAAATTATGCTAAAGTGATACTCCAGTATCTTAAAGTAAAGGCGCAAGTATTATATAAAAACATAAATACATTTGAACTTGTAAATTCATGATCTTTTAGTAGATATTTTGTGTACATATTTTACTTATTTCTGGTTAACATAATTATATATAGTTTGGCCAACTTGCATCAAAAAAGCCAGATGCCAGACCGCTTAATCCGGTAGCCTGAGCCACCGAAAGCCGAATCAGCAGTTAGGTACATCTTTAATATAAGCATTAAAAATCATCGTTATTTTGTAAATGAAACTTACACATTTTTAAATAATTGAAAAAAATATAGACTACTTATTTAAAAACGCCGGTGTGTGCTTTTCTGCTGATAATGTATACGATAAAGTATCAAACGAAAAAATCATTCGCAAAACAAACATATAGTAGTCAATAAAATACAAGGGCGTATAATAAAAACAAGTAAATAAGCTGAAATTATGCTAAATAGGTTCAACGCGTTCATTTTTACATTATCTTTAGCTATAGAAAAAAAATTACATATAAATACAATTACACTTTTATTGAAAAGAACATTTATATCAATCAATTTGATTTAAAAAACAAAATATCAGGTTTTTACTGTATTTTCTAAAAAGTAAGCGTTCGATAATGTTGATCTTTAAAAATGTTTCAGCATCTAAAAAAACAAATAAGTTGTGTTTTGAGCAAAGTCTATATATAGATAAATTCCAGTTTGCAAGCGCCGATGTTATTTTCAGTGTATTAAAAACATTTTTGCTGCTAAAAAACATAAATTTTTGGAAAAGGTGGTTTCCAATCCGATTTTTCTCCATAAAATATTTACTGTAAGGGCGGATAAAAAGACCTTTCATTAAAAAACATTTTTTACACAAGATTTGCATATTTAAAAGCATTTTTAAAAATAAAAAACCTTAATTTTCCTTTTAAATAGTTACAGATGAAAAAAAACATGTGTTATATATAAGTAAATATTATATGTTGTAAATTGTTTATCAAAATAAAAAATATGTTTAAAAATCTACCATGAATATTTAAAACAACTAACTCTACTTATGTAAAAAAAACATGCTGGCTTGGGAAATTTTTTTATGCGCTGCGTTTCGGAAGTTTAATTTTGAAAAAAAATTATTTTAAATGAAAATTATTTGCATATATTTTGTGATTATACAATGCAGATTTTGTTGTTATTTGTTAAAACTTAAATAAAGTCCTATTTACTTATTTCGTTGCTATAATTTCCATTGTTTTTGTTTTTCTACATTAAGTAGAAATGTTGGGCGTTAAAAAAATCTAAAGAAAAAACTTTATTATTTTTTTTTTTGGTTGTGCATATATACCAGGGGTGGCCAAACGTATGCTCACTGAGCCAAAAGGGCTCAATTCAGAAAAAAAGGGGCTCAAAAAATATTTAACCCATGGACAATGTAGAAAAGAAGAATAAAATATTTCGACCTAGTTTTCGTGCTATACAGGCTTGATCAGAAACATTATTA
>JAQFYM010003946.1:0-16945 GCA_034694785.1 Agrenia bidenticulata | reverse complement strand
CTTCTTAATAATACTAATGTGTTCGAAAAGTGGATTTCAATATCTAATAACTTTAATAATTAAAAACCATGGACTTATTTCTTTATTATTCTTTTTTTTTCTATTTTTCATTTGTTTATTTTTCTTTATTTTTATGGTTTAACTTTCCTCGTATATCTTTCCAGCCCTGAGCTAGAGGGGCACCTACATGTTCAAGGGGCATAAAATAGTAGTAGAACCACATTTTTATTTTAAACTTTTTACGATATTCCTGGAGAACTGGTATTATTAAATCGTCACCTGTTGTATATAAAAGCCCATTGATGCATATTAATTCACATATTTTTGTTTGAAACTTTTTTCTTCTAACACCTTATTCGAATCAATGTTAACTCCCACTTTAATAATGACGCATATATGCGTCATGGCAAAAAAAAGCAGAAAAAAAACTAATTAGCAATATTTAATGATTTACGTTCAGATTTTTGCAATTTTTTTTTTTTTTGAAAAATTTCCCAAAAATGTAAAATGTAAAAAAAACAACGATAGCTAATCTAGTTTGTTTTTGGAAAAAATACTAGATAAAAATTCTATTTTACGGTTTTCTTCCATACTTTTTTTTTAGATATATTGCTGATAAATTACTATTTCAATTTTTTTCATAACGCATATATGCGTCATGAAACCGAAAAAAATGCTCTTTTTTTATTAAAGTGGGAGTTAACTAATGTATATTCATCTACAGCAATACTATCATCATTATCTTTCTCATTTAAATTTTATATGGTTTTTTTTTCATACCACGATTTCCGTTATACCTAGGTTGTATCATTCTGTTGGCAAAGCCAATTATCTCTAGTTTAGATGTGCAACAGGAACTGTTTGCCCATAGCTAAAGGCAAATCAGGCAAAAACGTTTTTTAATAACGTCTATGATCTTGTAGTAAATTCGAAATATATATATTATTGTTTGGATTCTGTACTTTTTTAATACTTACTTATTAAAATTAACACTACTATTATACTTTTCTACTTATCTATTTTCTTTGTTTTCTAGCATTGTTACTTCAGTGTCTTCATTTCTCTCTACCAAAAATTTTAAACCCTAAGGGGTTCAAAAATAAAATAAAGGTTTTATTTTGAACCCAAATTGCGGTATCCTGCATTTAATTATTTTATTTACTTTACCACGCCTATTTATCTTTATAAAATAAAATCCTTGTAAGCTATAAAAACCAGAGATGTCCCCGCACTGTGCCAAAGCGCACCCGCATCACATGCCATCTAAGAGCACCTGCACCGCACCAGCGCACCACGGGTTTAAAAGCGAAAAAGTACAAACGTCGTCAAAAATTATTTAAGGCGTGTCCAGTCTTTTTTTGATAAAATCATCAAAATGATTATATTCAAATTAAAAATCATTTTTGATAGAATTGTATCAAAAATCATATATATTTTTTTGGAAATGTTAAATATATTATTTTTAATTTTAATTTTGAGTATGTCTGCTATTATTTTTTTTTATAATTTCAATTTTGACAGAATTTTTTTTTTCTTAATTTTTTTTATCAAAATATTTGCAATTATATACATTTTCCCGGACAACTTTTTTGCCAAAATGGCTATTAAAATAACTTTTTGATGTTAATAACTTTTTGATTTTGTTAAAAATAGACAATTTTTAGTCGATAGAAAAATTACAAAAAGGTTTTTTTTTTAAAATTATATCTAATAAGTATTAAAAACGTTTAAAATTACAGAAAAATGCATATTATTGCGTTTTGACAACATCTATCTTATTTATAAATAATTTCTTCGGACACGCCTTTAGACTATAAATTTAAACAAAAAAAATATTTTCGGCTAAAAAAATAAAATACAATAAAATAAAATGCGCGGTAGCAGAGACTTCTTTTTTGACAAAAAAATTTTGATATTTTTGCAAAGACATTCTTAACTAACATTTTTTGTTATTTCTTACACTTATAATAATATATAATATTATCTCGGTTGGTTTATTTTTAATAACCAATTTAATTTAAGCATATTACCCCCATGATTTTTTTATAAATATTGGTTTACCGTAGGGTATTCCTTGTTTTGGCGTCTTGTAAAATGGTTTGACGCATCTCTTTAATTGGGGTCGCAAAAAATGGCCTCAACTAAAGGCCCCAGAAAAAAAAAACAAAATAAGAATAATACAAGGATTAAAAAACAATAAAATTTCTGGTTAAAATATAACAACAGCCATGATCTTTTATAAAACTTATACCCGTACCAATATCTTTCTTCAAAGCGAAATTTCCAAAATGTTTTAAAGGTGTGGTTAGGGCGAACAGGTTATGGAACGGCGATAGGGTATGGGATAGAGTCAGGGGATTTCAAATTACTTTTATTTCACCGTATTTTTGTATTTTTTTTTGTTTAGGTTAGTTATCTTCGGTACATTTTGGCCTGTATTTTCTGCCCCAATTTAAGGGAAAGCCAAACCGGTTAACAAGGCTCACAAAAAAAGGAATACTGATTTCGGTAACCATTGATTTGATATGCAAATGCAAGGGATCTCTGTCTCGACATACCTGCGCATCGTCGTATACCGTCTATCTCTGTCGGTCCTGTGACTCTTGGTTCGCTTTGCGGTCAAAAACGTCGTTACGCCTTAGAAAACTCAAGGCTATTTTTGGTACGTGCTCAATATTTTAATTCTTTTTTTGTGTACACAATTGATGTGTAACCTTTACAATATGTATTTTATTTTTGTAATGTTCCTTGCTACTTAAATAAAAAAAATGGATTTGTAATTAATAAAAATAAATTTTGGATAAAAATAAATTATCTATCAGCAACATAGTTAAAAAAAAAATTTTTTTTAATAAAACTAATAAATATGCTTTCTAAATTTGATATCTAAATTTGGGTTTATTGTCTAAAGTATTTTATAAAATTATAATTTTTGTATTTTAAAGGGGATACAATATTTTTTTAGCAAAAATACAAAAAAAAAACAACAAGTATTTTTATATTTCTAGTAACAAAAAATTAAAGTGGCTTTGTTCGGTTTTGTTTTACAACTTGAAAATATAAAATAAAAATCGATTTTTCAATTAAATATGATTGTTTAAAGGTTTAACAAAAATTTTTTGGGCTAAAATATAAAATACCAAAAAAATTCTGAAACTAGCTTAAAAAAATCTTTTTTAAAGGCGATATTTTTTTCATATACGATTCTGCATTTACTTCGTAAAACATGCTTTTAAAATTTAATATAAATTTTTTGATAATATTTTTTTTCGGTTGAACCAATTTGTTTATTTTTATCTGTATGCACAATACCTTATAGTGTGTTTTTACTTAAAGGTATCACTGTTTACATTATTGTTGTTTATAGGCTAAGGGTTTACAAAAAGTAAAAATACAATAAATAGAGTATAAAAATAAACAGTAAATATAAAATAGACCTCTTTAATTACGAATCAAGCAATTCTAAATTTTCTCTAGCTTATGCAACTAAAATTTTTATGTACAAAAATACAGTTTTTTTGTTAGCCTGGTAGCAGAGGCGGATCAATGTATAGGCGCTCGGGGCGCTGACCATAGGGGCCCGCATATTTAGGGGTCCGAAATAAGAAAAACAATGATTGCAGTACAATAGTTCGGGTTACACGTATATTTTGCAATTAATTATACAAAGTATACATTAAACTATTTTTAAAACAATTATAAATATACATCATTATACATATTTATGAGTTAAAGATAGTAAATATAAGGCTCGTGTAAAAAAGCATTTGCCGCATTTATTTTGTATATTACACTTTTTGCTGTCAATCTTAAAAACCATTAACTTCTGGCTTTGCATGCAGATTTTTTTATTATATAAACTTATAAAAGAAAAAAAGACAAAAAAAACTATTATGTAATAAAAAAAGAACAAATCACTAGAACTCGCAGACACTGCAATTTCTAATTAAACCAACAAACATCCAATTTAATTATATCTAAAAATACATGAGAAAAAAAAACTATTACACTTTTTGCAGTTCTAGTATTGCTATTGTAGCATTTCTTTTAAGTATGCTTACACCCTTGCACACTTCATGACATTATATAGTAGTTAAGGGACATACTTTTTTGAACAGACGAAAATAAATATAACAAATCTGTATTTCAAACATGTTTGCATTAAAGTTTACCAAAAAAAGATTAGATTTTTTTTTTAAAATAATTCAATATTTTGCATTTGAATTTATTTTAATTTAAACTTTTGATTAAAATTTTGAATTCCTCCTGATTTTTGAATTAGTATTTTAAATATCCCAACCCCCTAAAAATGAATAATAAGAAGAATATCTTGACAAATAAAACTTTTCTTATCATACTGAACCAGTAGTAAATTACGATATGTTTTTTCATCAAAATATTAAGGATCCACAAAATTACCTTGCAGAATTAAGTTAAATGACAACGAATCTCATAAAAAAGTAACAAAAATATAAAAAAATTGCATCAATGACAAACATATAGATCATGGTCACAGATTTACATGGGTAACACCAAAATATAAGAAATTCAAAAGATTTTGGTCGGATAAAATAGAGGAAGATCGAATAGGTGCCAGCAATTGTGGAGATGAGGCGACAGAAAAACATGGCGATTACAGTGACGATGTTAAACAACGATTTGAAGAACCCAATAATAATTGGATGGAGTATTTAGATTATGAAAATGAATTCCTCGCGTACTCAAGTAACAACTCGTTTTCCGACACCTGTGAATTATACCACAATGCATTAGGAATTCAATTCATACAAGCCAAATAGATTTACATTAAGTAGAAAATTCAGTGGTCAAAGCACAGGAAGAGCATAGCTCTCATAAAAAGGGTCGACCAACCATTAAAAATTCGGAGGGAAAACGGTTATAATAAAGCATTGTGAAAAATCCAAAATATTAAAAAAATCTCCGAAGAAAATGTTAATGCATGAGCTGTAATAAGATTATTAAATGCTATAAAGGAAAGGGGAAATTCTGCATTGAATCACATTGTAACGGACAAAAACATAAAGATAACGAAAAGAAAGTCCTTGAAAATTTAACAAAAGCCCATAAAATTGTTAAAAACGATACAAAATTTACCAATATAAATTTTGAAGTAAATGCTCGTCAATAATATACCATTGTCAAAGATTAATGCCCCAGAATTTACCACATGTCTGCTTAACAAACCAAATCATCCTATCCACTCATCATCGCATTACATAAAGAAAAGTTGACGCAATATTATTTTGAGGAGCGTAAATTCATGCTTGAAAATTTTCGTAATACTAAATTTTATATTATTTTGGATGAATCAACGAATGACAAAGTCAGAAAAATACTAAATGTACTTATTGGTCAGCTGCAGAAAACAAAACAAGCGAAACTAAGGTAGATTCAGACTAAAGAGTTACACGTGCGCAATGCCTACGAAATTGAGCAAGAACTAGATATTTTAATGCCTCGGATTTACCTAGATGTAAATAAAAAATAATAATTTAGGAGTTCTCATAACAGATGAAGCCAGTACTTGTCTTTTTAAGACAAAAAACCTATAGAAAAACATGTAAACCTTATTCATATTACTTGTAAAGGGTATGGGTCGCAAGATTTTTCTTGTTTTAATTCAGAAAAAATCTATAAAATGCGCATCATTTTACAGGAAACTTGCAAATATGTTCAATAGAAAAAAGAAATTAAGAAATATGTTTACTAAGGAAACTAACTTAACGTTTCCTTCGCGCCCGATAGACGTTAGATGGGGCACATGGATAACATTTTTGCCCTTTATTAATGGCTAACTACTTAGTTATAAAAGATTTCTTGATATGCATTTTAGAACAACGGAACTTTATACTATTTATACCGATAACGAGTTTTTTTCAGAACTTTTATTGATAAGTGAATTCAAGAATATTCTTAATGAGATAAAAAGAGCAGAAAATGATAATATTTCGGTCGAAAAACAGGTGTCTATAATTGAAAAAATAGAGAATGGAATAACAAATGAAGATTGCAAGATTAAATTTCAGAGAATATTGTCAAGCAATTCAGGATAGTTTTTGCAAACAATATGTTTATAAAGAATGTATTCAAACTGAAAAATGTTTAAAGCTTTGTCCCTTTACATCTGTTTGAAACAAGCGTAGTTTATGTGGTTATCCCCATATCTTTATCCATTTGAGAAGACGCTTGGAAGCAGAATGTTTGAGATATTTATTACTCTTTTGATTTAATTGTAAATAAATGCCATGATTACTTATTATTTAAGTTTTTTGATTTTAAATCCTTTTCTTAGTTATGATCATGTAATTTTTTGAGTTAAAAGTCAAAAAAGTCCAACCCCTAATGGTGGTATGATAAAATGATTTTATATTTAACATATTACCATATGGTGTCATAAAAATGATAATAAATTGATCATGACACCATATGGCGTCATGGCTTTCGACCATAAAAAACGGTAAATTAAACTAGATAAAAAGTAAAACGTATATAATTACCATAGTAGAGCACTAAGCACGTCATTAAAATAATTTATTTTATAAGGGAAAGCTACTTCCTATAACCTGTCAAATATATCAATATATAAAGTAAATATACCGATGTAAGAAACGCAAAATTTATTGTAATTTTTGCCAAACGAAGTATTTGGTGGTTATATATTTTGTTAAACATTTTTTTTCATCATTATAATTTCCTTATGATGAACTTCACGGAGAATATTATCCTTTTAAATTGAGAATGGCATCTATTATCCACTTATAAAAGCATTGAGAAATTGTAACAAAAAAATGGTAAAATGCAAATTTAAGTTCAATAATAAGATTTTTGTAATATTTGAATGTATTTGCATCACATCAAAATCTGAAATCCAAGAACTTCTAAAATAAAGAATTCATTTTTGTGACCGCCCCGAAAATATAAAAGAGTCAAGGTTGTATAACCCCTGTTTTTGTAGGCTGCACGCGTTGTTTGCATTTTTTGCATTTTTTAGGTTTTTTTCGGGTTTCTAGGGTTTTTATATTTTGCCTCGATTTGCGATATAATTGGCTTAGTTATATTTTTAATTGTACAATAAATGTCTATGTTAACTGTATAAAGCAGCCAGGTGCGGACTAAGGGGGGGAGGGGGCATCCCCCCCCCAGGGGCCCCATGAAAAGGGGCCTTTTTTGTGTTACAAAAACAATCCTGCTGTAAAAAAAATAAATTATTGTAAATGAAAAATTTTTATAGAATTTTTATAACTCCAATGTTTTTACTATAAATTGATATTATGCCGTTTAACAGCTAGTTTCTAATGTTTGCCCCCCTGAAAATGTGTACGTAGTCCGCCAATAAAAGCTCTTTTATACTAGTTGATTTTATTGTAAATAGTATAGTTTTTTTTTGACAACGTTGAAAATTGTATTAGAATTACTGTCTTTTTTTTTATATTATTTCTGACTATAATTTATAAAATTATGTATTTGGTATTTGGTATGTTTTTTTCTGCAGTTATATTATAAGGCAATAGTTCGCAAGACGGTATTTAGATTTTTTTACTTTATCGAAACCTAGTGTTTACAGACTCCAAATTATAGATTAACGCCATTCCATAGAACGAGCTCGTATAATTGAAAAAAAACTTGAGCTCGCAAATAACATGATTTTATGTAAAATGAAAACTAAAAAAAAACCTACAAAACATACCATTAGCAATATCTCCAAGCACGTGTTATGGTCCTAAGTTTTTTTTGGTTCATTAGGTGCGTGTACATCGCCTGTTTGGATTGTATGTCTTTTGCGATCACAAAATATATTCACGTTTCTTTTTTATTTTTTTTAATATTATTTATAAAGAATTTTTATTATAAAAAACACATTTAGTTGCGCAAAATATAAATTTACAGCAAAACAAATAGATATGCTTTTAGTATTCGAATTTTGTATTAAACAATTTTTTATGCTTGTGACAGATATTAGAAGTCTGGTATTTGTATCAGAATACAGTGATAATGTCATAAATTGATTCATAGTTTTATTTTAAACAATTGGATAAAAAAAAAGTACCATGATGCATTTATAAAGTTTAAAATCAGATTTTATGTGCGAAGAAAATGTTGCGCCAGGGGCCCCCAAATTCCTAGATTCGCCTCTGCCTGGTAGTAAAGAAATCTTTTTTATATAGTAAACAATCTTTAATTATTATATTTATATCAACATTTATTTTTAACAATTATTGTTTTTTTAACTACTAAGCAAGTAGTATATAGATTTTTCAATTATACTGCTGTATATATTTTACAGTTTGTATAATTTATAATTTTTATTTACTTTTCTTGCATTTTTAATCCTCTTAGCCTATTGAAGTGGTCAAAGTAAAAATGATTCTTAGACGTATATACAACAATAAAATACCGTTAAGGTGGCGTATTTGCATACTATCAAGAGACAAAATGCATATAGAATAAAATTGAATTCTGTCTTTTTAGATGAAAAAGTAATTAACATTATAATCGAACGATAAATATAATCCTTGCAAACAAATTATTTTTGATATTATTTACATGTAAATGCATTCATAATATTTTATAATCTCTTATATCGTAATAAATATAAAGACAACTCTGCAACAATAAATTTATCAAATCCCTGGTAATTCCTTTATTTTGCGTTTTTTCGGCAAAAATATTCTTTATGGTTTTTAGAAACCAGAAGGATTGCATGCGGGTCTTCTAAATATATTTTTTTTATAAATTTTAGTAAAAGTTTCTTGCGATTTTATAATTATAGCAATACGTACACAATGATGATTAATGATTGGTTTGTTCTACCTCATAATGCATACTTTTTCAATATATAAGTAATTTATAAAAATATTGTGTATTAAGTATTTAAATGTCTTTTGCTGGCATACCCTTTTTTTTGTTCTTTTAAATGGTAAATATATTAGTTTGATATTTCTTTTCTACTATAAACATATAAAAATTGTACAATTATTTTTTATGTAATAAAAAATGGATAAGGAATTATAATGCTAGCTTTGTATTTTTTTTTAAAATATATATAATCTCTCTTTTCCAATAAATTCATAATATTTAAATATCCTTATATATATTACTAATCGCAATTTCTTTATATTATTTACGACGTTCTAATAATATAAGGGTTTTATTTACTTTCATTTTTTTTTCTAGCATAAGTTTCTTAATTGACATTATTTGTATCGGTTTGGTGCGTTTCGCACGTGCACCACTGAATTTTTGCGCACCTGAACCGCACCGCCACTGGAGTGGTCGCTTTTTTACTGCGCTTTGACACCTCTGATAAAAACTCTTATAAGCATCGTTTATGCAAAAAGGGCGTGTTCTGGATTTTTCTTTATTCAAGCAAATACCTTTTTTTAGGGCCGGTTTTTTTGCTTAAGCAATGATTTATTTTTTGTAAGCAAAAGCTAAAAGTATTAACTTTTTTAAAAAAGTTTAATATTGGTTTTATTGTTAATTTTCAGGCTGCACCTTTATTTGCTTTAAAATTATATAAGAATTTAAAAGAAAATAAATGCATGATTTGCTTTTTTTGAAAAAAAAGGAAAACTAAATTTTGTATTTTTTTGGCTTAAGGATCGATTATCTATTCTCAAAAAAAACTGCCTAATAAAAAAAACTAAAAAAATCTCTATTAATGCAAAACATACTTTTATCATCCCTTTTTGCCAAAAACTATAATTTTGCAAAAAAAATAAAAACAACAATAATTTTGCACTGAAAAAACAGTTATTTTTTTACTGCTTGTTTTTTACATTTGATTGTAGCAAAATGTATATATTCAAAGGAAAATATACATAAGCATCTGCGATTTTTTATCATGCTGTAAAAAATTTCACATTGGAAAATACTAAAAATAATAAAACAAAAAAAATATATTGTTTTGGGTTTTCAAAAACTTAAAACTGTAAACTGCATTTTTCTATACTTATTTTGGGAGAAAATTATTAGCACAAAAAAAAACACGTAATTCCAAAAAAGCACGAAAATAAAAATAAAGTATTAACACAATATTAATTATGCTCTCGATGTTTTTTTTTTGTTGGATAATCGTCTACCAAAGATGCCAGAATACTATTAGTATACCTACCATTTCTGTTGATAAAATTCGCAGTACGCCCTGAACATCGTCTTGAGATACAGCTTTTCACAATCTTTACAGCTTAAATATTTTTTTGAGCTATAAACGATATATGTTATTGGAGCAGAGTGTTATCCTTTTATTTTTTGCAACATAAATATGCCTTATAAATGCTGATTAGACCAGAATAAAACATACAATGGTTTTAATAGGCCAAAAATACAGTTTATCCTTCCTCTTTGCCAGGATGGAATTTATAGGCCTACTTCAAGGGCCGACGACCGCACTTTAAAATATTGATAAATATACAATTATATGACTGTATAAAAAATAAAGACAGAAAAAACAATACAAGCTTTTTAATCAATCTGGTTAGCCTTTATTTTGGTAAATTTATCTATATGAAGTTTATTCAGGGGTATGTTGATAGGGTTTCGGTTGGACATAATGTCTTACATGTGTATATTACATCTTGATGAGATCGAATAATTATTTTTCTGTAATTAATTTGTGTAAAACGTTAATTTTAGACATATGTTACGCCCATAATATAAGGGCAGAAGACTAACCATTTTTTTACAAAATATCAAATGTTTTTTTTCAAAAAAAATCCACGTTTTTTACTATTTTTTGTCTGTATCCTGCCAGCTTATTTTGCTTTTTTCGAATTACGTTCTTTTTTCCTGTTAATCATTTTTAGACTTTTCTTAATGTGGTTGTATGCTATCATACGAGATAATATGTTTTACAACGTTTTAATAGAATTAGCTCATCTTTAGAAACCCGCAATAGAAGCTTTTTCTTTAATTTGTAAAACTGTCTACTATCCGTAGAATTTACCTATGTTCTAGACATTTTGTCTCAGAATATTTTTTATAGTACATTTTTGAGGAAAGCTTTTGCGGTCGTGTTTTAGTCAGTTCGGATCGTATAAAATAAAATTAAATAAAAATCTGCACGAATATAAAAAAATATCTGATTTAGTATTCTAGTCATGACTTATTGATAGCCTTTTCCCTTTAAGACAAAATTTAACGCGCTGGCTAACTTAAATTACGGGCTGGATTAGAAAAATTAGGCATAAAATTGTTCGGTTCTTGTTTAAGGGGGGGGGACTATATATGTACTTATCGAACTATAATTCATGGTATGGTAGAAAAATTTGCCCTAAGGTAAAAAGGAAAAAATGTATGGGTAATTTATAATACGAATCATATATGTGGGAAAAAATAAACCATGGATAAATAATATACCCATGCCAAAAAAAAAGTAAATTTCCACTCATAGGTAGTGATTTCCCATGGGGAATATTTTACCCCTGGGGTAATAATAATACACCCGTAGGAAATTTTATCCCTTCTCATGGGTAAAATTTTGACCATGGGTCTAATTAAACGCAACATTGCTTCAACTTTGTACGCATGGGTGCGATTTAAGTCGTTCCATATATATAATAAATCTAAAGTGTTGTATATTTATTTTAAAACGCGATCAGAAAATCCATATCTAAATTAATAGGTTAAAACAGCGAACCATTTAAAATAGAGCAGGAATTTTAAATGGAGTTATAAATAGACATTTTAGGTAAATTAGATGCTTAATATACAGCAAAAAGCTATAACCTGTTACTATAGGTTAAACATATTACCGTATTACATGTAAAACTGATTTTCTGTAGTTTTTGTTATGTAATATGAGGTGTTTTTCCTTTCCAATGTAGTTAGACCTATTTTTGGAACATAGACACTAGGTACAGCAATAGTTTTATTAAAATATATTTTGTAACGTCGTTTAAAGATTTGAACTAAAGATATTTGTAAATGTTCATAATTATGGATGCGTATACCAGACTATTGCCCAAAAAAAACCAGAAACTGCCCCAAACTGTAACCGAAAAATAAAAAAAAAAACATTTAACCTGTAATTATTTAGCAATAATTAGAAGATAAAAGAAAAATGTTTTGTAAAAGCTTTTTATAACAATATCCAACAAAATATATAGTTTTTATATATGAAAGAGTACATAAATATTTTTCTGGTTTTTTTTAATGCATATTTATATTATTTCATTGCCCATAATTTTTTTTTATCCTGAAAAGTGTATTTAAAAAATAAAAACAGAGCCCTGCAATATGTGTAAAGGCGAACGCCGGGACGGAAGGAACCGCCAAATTTACGGCCTAATCCGGAAACTTTTTGGGCAAAGAAAGTTTCCGTTCTTTAAAAAATTACACTAACACTTACACTAACAGTAAAAATCAATTGAATATTATATGTTTATTATTGCATAACAAAATTTTTTTTATTGTGGTTACGATTTTTTTTAGTATCTTTGTCGAAATTTTTTGTACACGTTTTTAGACCCCTTTTCTTTATGAACAGGGGTGCATTCTTATAAGAAATTAACTAAAGATTAATCTAACTTAAGTAAAAAACTGGAATATGTCTACCAAAGTATCTATATTGCAATACAGACAACAAGCATACGCTTATCATTTTTTACATTGGCTTTGATTTTATAATAATTAAATTAAACTAATAGTGTTTTAAGAAAAAAAAAAACTTTTTGTGCCCTATAAATATTTAAAAGCAGTTTTACATGTTTTTTGTATACATCCTTTATTTAAAACACCATATTAAACTAACTTAACAGTAAGATCATATTTTTATAAATCTTTAAATCCGGTAAAAAGAGTCAGCTGCAGCGATCATTTTATTTCAGACTGTTGATTTTCTTATACTACTATAATCTAACACGAAGGGTATTATAGAGAAATTAAAATTGTATTATATGAGGATTTTTTAAACTAGAATACAGCCATAATTTTATTTACAGAGACTTTAAGAATTGCCTTTCAGTTTTTAATATTATACTAGCATCAAAGTCATCCTCTTAGTTTATCTTTTTTTTTCTAATAAAGTTTAATGTCAATTAAGCATAAAAGTAATTATGTGTATTTAAAGCTAGTAAATTTAATCATATGAATAAAACAAGATAAGAGCTTTCTAAAATTGTATCAATGCGCTTAAAACAGTTTTCGTATATATAAATTGCCAAAAAAAATAGAAAACACTGTAAAAAACGTACGCCTGACGCATTTTATTTGTACGAATTTACATAAATCCAGTCGTAATATCTTAAATTGTATATTTATTTTGACCTATGTATGTTTCTTCAGTGCCATTATTAAGTTATAAAAATATTTAATATTACAACTAGTCTTTTTTTAGGTCATTTTTATATTTTCGTGAGCGGTCTAGTCCCGGTGCTGAGGCACTTCGGAACGGACCGCATAAAAATTTATCGGACCATTACGGACATTAAATCTTAAATGATAACATAGTCCGGATAAAACGGTCTTGATACCCGGACCGTGCAGGGCTCTGATATAAACATCTGATTCTATTCTTCACGGAGCTTTATGCTACAAAAATACAAAAATAAAAACATGTTAGTACTTTTTTTATGTAGGCACTTACAAGACCAACTACATGTCTCAGGTCAATTATACGTATATCGGGGCAGATTTGTAATGCTGCCTGTTTCTAGTGCACTGAAACGTAATTTTACATAAAAAACTAGACATTTCTTTTTTAAGTAAAAAAATGTTTTTAATCATTGTTATACATCATAATCGAATTTTAGAAGTACAACTTTTGGAGAATTCTCTTAATACAATAAAAAAACCATGTTGTTTTTATATATGCAGCCTGCAAGTATTTTTTAATTCTTAAAAAGTAAGCAAAATTTATAATAATCAGATTTTGTTGCAAATATAGGTAACGTTTAAATACAAATCGAACTAATAAAAGCAGTATTCCCCACCATCTTATGTATAAACATTTTCTTTTAAAGAATATGTTATGCTTTTTACAATTGAGGCGATATTAATAACAGAATAGTCTTCTACTTCTACTTGTATTAAAATACAAACTTATCAAAAAAAAACAATGTAACATCAAATGATCACCAATGCAATACTATTGATTAATTTAGCTTAATTATTAAAAGTTATTCATATATTTTTAATAAAGAACTAAAGGCAATTGTTTATTGGAAAAAAAACACCGAGGCTATTCAAAACAAAAAAAGGCTTTAAAGTTAGAAAAGTTGGCTATCGTTACCAAAAACAAATTTATGTTGTTTTTTTTATAGAATGACGCAGATGGATAAACCTTTGTTTACTGCTATCTTATGTTTAAATTTTTATTGTATTAAAAATATTTTTAAGTTAAAAGTAAAGTACGCAACACGATTTATGTATAATATTTAGTATTTTTTTTACTTCCATGTATTTTTATATCTGTGAAAACACATAAAAACTCTTTCTTACGCTTATAATCGATCTAAACAATTAAAAACTATACTGATCGTATAGGTAGGTATTTTTCTTAATTTATATTTTATGTCGAAAATAAGTTGAATATTGGCACCAACAAAAGAGATTTAAAAACAACAGAAAAAAAAAACCAACAGTCAAACCATAAGAAATACGTTTTTAGCATAACTTTACAATAATATTTTACAATATAAGTCTTTATTGTAGTTTAATAGTTTTTTACAATTAAAAAAATATACAGTCTATTTTTTTTAAAAAAGTGTCTTAGAAAAAAACCTAACACTTGGCATGATGATCGGTTACATTTTTTAGCAAGTTCATACGATTTTTTTTGCTGTGGGGTAATACTTAAACTTAAAATGCCAGATTGCCAGTATCATACCTCGATATACTCAATCATTTTACGGCAAACGGGTTTCTTACCTGGTACTAGGGTAAGTAATCGAATATAAAAGTACTCGATACTCAAAAATAATCAGTCGTGATTTTGATGCTCAATACTAGCTCATAATTTAACCAAGTAATAAGAGTCATTTACAAATACCACAGACGTAATTTATTTTGCAAAAAAAGTAGAAGCGGTACATATTTTTTTTTTAAAATCACGAAATTTTGACAGTGTCATGTTAAGTATAATTTCTAAACTAAGCATTGCTAGAATTATTTTTTTTAAACATAGAATTTGTAACTTTTTATATGTATAAACTGAAAATTTTTGTTTTAAAGGGTTTTTTTGTAACTTATAGTATTTTTATTTGTTTTTTGACGTATAAAGAAGAACCACGTAAAAGAAGACAACGCAAATTGTGATTTTTTTTCTATACATATATTTTAAAAACGTAAGAGTCGAGGTTGGCATTAGCAGTTGGGTCAAGTTTATTTCTATTATTTTAGAAAACCTTTAAGTATATTTGTTAAGCGACATTAAAATTTATCAATACATTTTTTTTATACAAAAAAAATAATATTAAGCACTTAGTCCCGTATCGTATTAATATTATTACTAACCTTAAAACTTAAAAATACACAATTCACGAGCTGATTTTAGCGGTTATATACGCTTAAAGTAGTGAATTTCTGTGCAATGAGCCGCAAAACTGCGCATATTAAGCCTGCCTTTGGTTTTATGCATATTAGTAATAGGAGCTAGAAGACACGCATAGACATAACATTCCATGGCAAAAAAATCTTCGGCAAAAATCAATAATGAAAAAATTAATTTACTTATACAGTAAAGCGTAATATTAAAAAGTTTTGCGGTTTAAGATACTCGAAAAAAGACTCGGTACTTGGTATATTTCAAAACTACCAACTCGTTACTCAAAATTGCAATCAAAGCGGGCCAAATAATCACCCTAACCGGTACCCGTTTTTATTTCCCGGTTCCCGATATTTTGAACCGGTACCCGATTTCATTGCTCGGTACAGATTTTTATTTCCCGGTACTAGATTTTCGCAAAAACCTGGCATAAAGCTATCCTATGTTGTAACTTAACTTGATAGCTTGACATTCAATTAAACAAGCGATTTTATTTTTAACATTTGGACACAGCAATATAAACATAAAGAGAAAAAATCATACTTTAATTTATAAATATATATTTTTTATAGGCCTGGTTAAAATTCATACATGCATGTTTATGGTTTTTAAAGCACATTAATTTTTTACATGCAAATTTGGAGTTTTATCCATGTATAAAAAGAAAAAACTACCATAAAATGGTAAGAAAAAATACAGATAAGTGCAAACATATTAGACACTTTATGCTTTGTTGTTTCTTTGTTGTTCGCTTAAACGTATGGGGTATACTTAAACTATATTTTTTCTAGAAAAAAATATAAACCTTATTTTTTATATGGCTTTACAAATTTATGTCATTTTTGTAGTTCAAAACACATTTTCTCTATTCATACATGTTTTTGTATTTTTTAGCCATTTTTTTATGATGCTTTTAAGCATGGGGAAAAAAATATATACCGGTAATATATGCATATTTTAGAAAAACTTTTTTTATAAAAAAGCAAATTTTTTATACATAGTATTTTAAAAATTGTTGTAAAAATTAAAATTGTAAGATTTTTACATTATTTCTTTAAACATGTTTAATTACATAAATAAATGCCATATATGGTATTTAAAAGTCAATTTTTTTATCTTAAATACAGTTTTTTGCATATATATAACATATATGTATAAATTGGAAACATGCCTATTAAAAATCTTTTTCCTTCCCTATAGAAAAATAAAAAAATCACAAGATCCATCTTTTATAGATAGTAAATAAAAATTTAATGTAGTCAAATCCATTTTATATCTGTGGGTTGGTCGATTATAATTTTAATTTTAGAATATAGCAAAAAAAGATCTCATGACCGCACCAATATATCTTATTTAAAATTCATAGTTATAAGTAGATTTTTCTATTTTTGAATTGAATTAATGTTTAAAAAAATTTTGTTCTACGGTTTTTATTAGTGC
>JAQFYM010003945.1:0-16949 GCA_034694785.1 Agrenia bidenticulata | reverse complement strand
CCCATAAAAAAATACCATTATTACAGTTGAGTGGACAACTCGCTAATTTCATATAAAACGCAATAGTTGGACACAGTAACAAAAAAAACACAACATGGAATGATCTCAGGAACATTGTACAGTGCGTAAATTAAATCTAACTGATGGTATCAAAAAAGGTCAAAATGGAAAAAAAGAAAGGGGATAACTCGCCAAATAAAAAAACATGAAAAACAAGAAAAAGCTCGTAAAGATACAAAAAATACGTAAAAATAACACGTACATTTAAACTAAATACAAAAAACCAAAAAGAATGTAAAATTGCTGTTAAGTAAGGATAAGGGTGGGAGTTGCTTAGGAAAAAAAAGACAAAAAACTGACTTTAAAGTATTATTAGATTGTTTTACAGCATTGTACATATATTTATGCAGTAAATATATTTTTTGTTGTTTTGTACTATTGATATCATTAAATCTGTCCTAATTTACCTTTTTTTGGCAAGTTGTCCACCCCTCTTTTTTATGGGCAAGTTGTTGAATTGTCCGCTAACCGATTTTTGCAATATGCAAAAAAATCACAATAGCGCTAAGCTAAAACTCGTATTTAATTAGCAAAGTGTCAAACATTCCAAAAGACCAAAAGCTATACTTTTTATAGAAAAAGAAGCATTAAATATATATATGTGGAAAAGTTCTTCCAACTTTTGATTTTATATATAATTCTACCAGTTAAAAAACTAAAGCCAATGGGAATCATACATCACAACAATTTTATGCTATCATGCTTGTTTATCTTATTATTTTTAGTTACGATTATTTTTAAATACTATAACATCTAGATCTGCATTAAGAAAAAAAAATGCAAAAACTTAGCTATGAACAATGCACATATTTATAAAAATCTTATATTTTAAAGAGGGGGCCCCCGCAAAAAAAAGTGCCCCCGGGCCCCCAATTTTGTTAATCCGCCCCTGGCCACGAATAAAAATATCGTGTTTTATACAATATTTGAATTTGCCAAAAATATGCTTTCTTTAAATGTTTTGATGTTATGATAATTTTTTTTTATTTAAGACACAAATAATTTATACATAATATCTTGTCGAAAAACCATATTTATCGCAATGCAAACACAAAAAAAATAATATACACTTGCACATAAAAAATATACGATAGCACATATTAGAACATATTTGCTTATAAAAATAGTATTTTACATCATTTTATATTCTAAATGATCATACTATAATATTTTTTATTTATACAATATGCAGGTTTGGTTCATAAATCTCTTGCATCATATAAAGATACCGTCTTTACATATATTTTACATACTTACTATGTTATGTATTTGGTCGATTGGCAAACATTTTTGGCAAAATTACCAAGTTTTTATCAAAAGTATAAATAAGCCTATTTATGGTGATAAACAAAGTACTACTTATAAAAAAAAATATTTTAATTTTAAAATGCTTTTTAAACTTTTATTACTAAAAAATTTTTTAAAAGTCTGTTATATTTGTTAAATAAAACAATTATTTAGGCAATATATATTTGCAAAATATATTTTTTTGTTTCGTTATGATTTTTTTACATAAATAAAATTTATTATAACTTTTGATGTATTTTCGTCTTGTTTTGATTTATGGCATTAAAAAATTTTTCTTCACAATAAATTGTTAACATAGACAATTAAAAAAGAAAAATAACCGTTTCAAAAATATTGCAATACAATGATTGGAAGCACTAGGGGTGGGAGCTACCGCATTTCGCGGGTCATAACTGACGACTATATAATCGAGAGGTGACAAATGGATAAAAATCACATAAAACAAAAAAATTAATACAAGATATATGTTTATAAAAGAGAAAACGTATGTTTTTTTTGGATACCAGTAATTTAAATCTACTGGTTTTTTTTTCAATTTTGTTTAGGTATTTTAACTATAGAAATAATACCCTATCATTGAATTTATTTCTATTTTGTTAAAAACACATTTAATATATATTTATATATTTTTTTATGCCTCAGACTAGGACCTCTTAAATAAGGCACCCTCTTCCATTATTGTAGAAGCGCCTAGTTGTCATTTTTTATTTTCGCTTAGTTTCTAATTTTTTGATTATTGTGAAAAATCAGCAAAAAAACAAACAGTAAAATAAAAACTTATTTTTAATATTGTAACAAATATAAGAACTCGTAAAACTTATATTGAGTTCCGTTACTTTACGTATTGTACGTCTGATTTTTTTTTCCGTCGTTTCCTAATACTGAACTAGGAACAGTGTGCTTTTTAGACAGCATTTTGGAGAAGGCTCAGAAATACGGTTCGGAATATTGGATCGAATTTAAAATTAAAATGGAAATAATTTATAACATTGTATGCTAATAATTATGTTAATAGGCGACAGCAGGATATTTTCAAGTGGGAGTGGGAAAGGAAGAATGACACTAAAACAGAAATTGTATTTTTTTTGTCCTATGAAATATTGTTTTACAAAAATTTGCATATTTGCTTTTTGATTAGGTGTTATTTTATTTTTAATCCAAAATAACAAAAAAAAATCAGCGTTTAAATCAAACCAAGAAATTTTTTCTCAGAGACGGGGCATGTCCCCCCTTATTATTGACGCTTATAATTTTGTTGATACTAATAAGTCACGGAAAAAATACTCAAGAGCTCTTTTCGAGTATATGCGTAAATTCGTTACTATCTAGTATGCTTTTATCTTTTTTGATGATTTTTCTGTGCTAAAAACTGTGCTAATAAATTTAACATAATGCTTCCGTCGTTCGATATTTGTTTAAAAGTGACTTGAAGCGACATAGAGATATATATCAATTCTCATATTCTGGTATGTCATATTTTTAATAGTGTTGGGTCAGATTCGAATTTTTTATCAGTTCCTTTGATGATTCTTTTTTTAAAATTAAGAACCGATAGCGAAAATTAAAAAACACAAATCAAAATATAACTTTCATAAACCTTTTTTTTTTTGCAAAATTACAATAACTTCTTTTTCTAGTCAGGAATCCCAGATAAATATTTTACTTGCACAAATAGTGCCAATTACCGGTATTCTTGTTGAGGTAACACTTTTAAAATACAAAAAAGAAAAACACGAAAAAAAAAACAAAAAAAAAAACAAAAACAAAAGGGTTGTACATGTGTAATCTATAATAATTGCGTGATTTGTTTTATGGCTAGAATGAACATTTTTATTTGTAGAGTGTTGTCAAAAAAATGATTTTGCGTGCCTATAATCATAAGCCAAATATACTTATCACAGATTAATGTCTTTTAGAGACATAAAAGTAATAGATTAAAACCTTTTTTACAAATTTATATATTTTTCATGCGGATTGATTTTTAAAAAATAAATTATCCTATTAAAAAAATTTATACTGAAATATTGTACTAAATACAAATATTATTGATACGCTTAGTTCTTTATCACTACACGAGTTCCAGTGTTTTTACCACTTAAAAGCCGCTTTCGCGGTTTACCGCAAAGCGTCACTTACCGCAAAAGCGTCACTTACCGCAAAACATAAAATTTATTTGTCATAGAAATTAAAAAATCCTAGGTATTCATAATGAAAGATTAAAATATTTATATATCTTACAAGTAAATACATATCTAGTTGTTTTTATCATTTTTAATATCTAACGTGTTTAGAATATATATATATATATATATGTCTCAGTTGACTGTGTATTAGTGTCATAAACATTGTAAAACTTACATTCCTTAACTTTTTGCCTTATGAAAGTAACTTAAGTCTGTACTTATTCTTGATATACGCGAATACCTGACGCGATGTATAAATTTTGTATAAGACGTTACTTATGAGCAATCAGATGTAATAGGTAAGGGAATTGGAGAATTAATATGGAATTATTCAGAAACAGTTTAACAAATTTTTAAAGGTTTTGAAAGATTGTAAAACATATAAAGTATTACTCGGTATTATTTTACTGTCACATGAAACTGAAATTAAGTGTGAATTTTACGTATATACTAACTGGTAATAGACATCGCAACACATTTACAATTAAATAATGTATACAAATACAAATAGGTTATTAAAATGCATGTAGTACTAATGCATATATGTTTAATCATGATAATTATTATTCTTTTAACATATCTGCACAAATGAAACTTTGTACATAATCACATTTTTGAGGTAAATTTACAGATAATTATACGGTGAAGTCATTTTTACAAATAATTATTTGTTTAAAAGCTCATAGAAATTAGTAATTTAGTAAAAAATCTTTAAAACGTTCGGGTCAAGAAAATGTCTTTTTTGTTCTACATTAAATATTTGTGGTAATTTTTGAGTATATTGATCTTTGATATGTTTTTTTGTAACATTTTAATTATATTACAGGTATATATTTACACGAATTTGTCATGATACTAATCTTATATAATTTTTCTCGATAGAAAAAACTTTTGTATGTATAGTGCCTACTTGGCCACAGCGCGAATTTTTTACACACAATACGTAAACTATATATATCATCTTGTAGCATTTTCAGAAATGATTTCAAAATTGAACCAATTGCATATTGAAGTAAGGTTTAAATATACAGGTCAGATGGTGGCTTATGCAAACAAATTTTTTCTTGATTTTACCGTTCCATCATGATTATGTATTATCGTTACAGAGGCGATTACCGGGTAAAAACACATACATTAGTACCATACATAAAAATCTCTACAAAAGAAATTTTTTTTTGCGCATGTAAGTTACTGTTAATAGCTGGAACGCCACGGGTTTGCAAGACATAGATATATATCTAACTGACTGCTTATTATCTTTATGTAAAGCAGATTTAAGTATAACATCATTCTTACTATAAACTAGAAATTGCAGCTTGCTGCATTTTAATAATAAATTAATTATTTGCAATGACTTTCTAATCATTACTAAAGTATTTAGATTGTTTTTATATAAGGAAATATTTTTGCGGCAAAAATCAATTTTGCGGTAAAATGTGGGTGCCGTAATAACAGTCAAATATTATCGATGTGCGTTGGGCTGTAGTACTTCGCAAAGTTTTAGTGCTTTTGAGCTCATGAAGCACATTATACGTGCTTTCGTAATAAAGGGCTTATCTTGTGCGGTATTTATTTAAAGGAAAGTAAGGTAAGTATAATCATAAATGCTAAATTTTCTTTTCCTTGTTGTATCACAATTTGCCTCGTGTAAAAATGTCTCTTTTCGTATGGAAAAACGTCATCCGTAGTAAATTTCGCTTTTTAATCCAGGGAAAAAAAAATACTTGTCAAAATAAAACTTTGGCTGACAAAGTTAGCAAATAAATAAATTTTCTGTTCTGGCATACTAGGATTGTTCCTTGGTTACTTTTTCTTCTAGTTGATTAAAACATTATAGTTATTTTGTATACATTCAGCTTAAAATTTGTAAAAAGAAGTATGAAAAAGACAAATAAAATGTATATACACATACAAAAAAGTAAAAGTAAATCTTATGTATGACGTGCATCAACAAAAAGAACCGCTAATGTCAATATAAAATTTATATCTGCAAGTGTATATATGTATGGTAAATAAAAGATAGAAAATTGACAGTGGATACCATGTGAACATATAAAACAAAGGTTATACTTTACAACTACCAAAATCTAATAACTTTATACAAAAAAACACAAGAGCATAGTTAAAACAACAAACAAATAAAAATATTGTAAGCTCAATTACACTTATGGGTTATTAGCATAAGAAGTAATGTTTTATGCCTGAGTGTTGCCAAGTAAGAACGTTTTGCATTTTTATCCCTCGTTGAAAAGTCGCCCTCAAAACGGCCGAAAAAAAACATTTTTATCTGTAAAATAGAGCAGACACTACAATATCGACGTTTATCTATTTCAAGAGTTAGCGTTTGCACAGAAAATTCGGCTTAAGTCAAAAAACTACAAGCATTTAAATATGTGCCCATTTTTTTTTATATAGTTAGCTATACTTACTTATCTTCATTTCACGCATTACTTCATTCTTAACATTAAAACGTATCGGATGCAAACCGCGAACAAGTGTCCTTTTTAGGGGCAATTCATAATGGCTTTTTAAGCTCTGCCACAATATACTATATTTATTGCTTAAACACACGCGCGCGCACGTTGTTTTTTCTCGAGAACGGTCAGATAAGAATTAAGTAGAGTAAGTGTATACGCGACCACATAGTGTGACCCTGATGTCTGTTCATTTGAGCTTTGGATTGTATTTTTAGGCCAGAAAAGATTAATATTTATAGCAATGTTAATGTAGTATAAATTATAAATACCGTGGATTTCGTGTTGGCCTTATCCAGTGGCGTAGCCAGGATTCTTTTCTGACCAGGGCTAGTCAGTGTTTTGTACAAAAATATGGGGTAAAAACACGATTTATGAAGTGCAAAATCTCAAATATTTTTTTTTTAAAATGTTCAGTATAAAATTTTTTAATTTCATAATTTTTAATCAAAAAAATATCTGCACAAAAAAAGACCCCCCCCCCTTAAATTCAGGCGTAACTTTTTTTTACAAAGGGGCAAAGCCCCCACCTGCCCCCACATAGCTACTCCACTGGCCTTAACCATGATATATTCCATCTGTAGCACGCGCAACTATACCGCGTGTCGGATCCCAAGATTTTTTGGTTGAAAATTTGATCTAGATGTTTTGGGCTCTAGTTTTTATAATAAAAAAGCTTTTCTCGTAAATACTGACTCATTTTTACATGTTTGTACTCTTTATAGTACCAGGACAATTGTACCAACCTCAAATTGTACTAGGTGCCTATAAATTTTTTTATATTTCTGTCGCATAATTGTCCATTTTTATTCCTGCTTCTTTGTTGTCCGGGATCAGATTCTTAAAAAGTGACTTGTCAAAGGCCAGATGGTTCGTCGTGTTTTTGTGGTTTCAGGTTGTTTGTATTTACCTTTGTTGCTTTTCCTCACCTTTATTGTTGTTTTTCGGGGTGTTGTTTTGAACCTTGCCAACCGGCCATTTGCCACGTGATAGTATGGAGGCACCTTTTCTAACTCCTCATTTATACATATGCAAATATTGCGTTACTTTGGTACTTTAATATTGCTTTTCTCGTCCCAAACATCTTCAAAATTTAAATTCTAAAAATACACCATTAAGAAAACTTTTTACATTCATTGTATGTTAAGATGGGATGCGTTGCGTTTATTTCTTTTTACTAAATACACTTTAATAACGGTTCATCTTTATCCCTAAGACAATTTAAGAAAGTCCACACCGACACGATCTCAAGGATCAGTCACTCGAAGGCATTTAAAAGATTTTACGCGCAATATCGTGTAACGAGACAATTATGTATTTTTTCTATATATTTTGATGACCCGCAAATTGAAAAGTTTTTATGTAGCTTTTCTTTTTAGCCATCTGCCTCTTTTAAATTCATATGATTCAAGACCCAATGTAATTGTAGTACCTGACTTACAAGAGAATCAACAAGCCTCCCCTTCTTAAACATACTATTGTATACAAAATGGCACAGATTGTTCCTTGAGATGACGTTGACACAAGTTTTAGAAAAGCATGAGATGATGTCGGGGTTGTATTTTGACAAGATTTCTGGGGAAACTGTTAGATCAATTTTTCTATTAAACGATTCTTCAGAAGATGTAATACTTGTAATAGACACAAATGTTAAAATAACTTTAAGAGCATGTGCGGAATACGATGGTTTTTTATCTCCGTTGGCTGTTTAAAATATCTTTGTGCGTAAACTGTCTGCGGCAACTAGATGATACCCGAGAGATATTAACGGAAATAAAGTATGACCTTCGCTGAGGCTTTAGATGTTGCGGACTCATGCAGAACTACTTAAAAACGGAATTTTGACAGTAAGGATCGCTTTTTACTTTGTTACTAAAATAATTTTTTTTCCGGTGTAAACAAAAAAAAAATGAACATTTGCATTGTCTGACTGCTGCTGCAACCTCGCGATCTGTTTTTCCGCATTTGTGGTCAGCCATTGTCATTCGTCTGCTAATATATAAATTTCATGTTGTTCTGTTTTATAACCGCGGCAATTTCTGTGTCTAAAGCATCAGATTCTAATGGAATGAAACCTTGTATAAAAATCGGCAATTTAAGAGCTGGGAACATTAGGTTTGTACTTTTAAAAACATTCATATACCGTTTTTTTTATAAAAAAAGTAATTGCTGTTTTTATAAAGCAAAATGAAGTTTAGTTAGCACGTTCTCCTTTAAAATATGTATCTTGATGTAGTTTGTTCATTAAAAAACCTCTGGAATCAATTCTGTTTTTGTTTTTGTAATCTTTGCTCTCCTGTCTGAATTTTTTTTTGTTTTAAGTATGTAAACACAGTTGTGTTTACACGAAAACCATTGCAAATACATATACAATTCGTTTTTACCTGTTGACTAATAATTATCACAGTTGAAGCGCTTTTCAACTACTTTTACGATTTATTTGTGTGTAATTTTATTTTTGGTTAAAACCAAACTGTAATCAATGTTTATAAGCAGAATGTCGCTACAGCATGTCTTAAAGAAAAATTTCGCCACACGTCAATCGACTTCAAGGCAAATTGCTATAACCCTGTGGCATCTGTCTATACTGCATCAGGCGTGTTATTGTATATAATGCCTTCCGTACTTCGGTTTCTAACTGGGAATCTGAAATAAACTTTTATTACGGTCTAAAAACGGTACAGCTGTATTTTTTGTTGAAACCGGAACTAATAAAAAATACGCGATTTTAAAAAACTATCAAGATTTAGCGTTACATTCAATCTATGAACATTAACAATATACTGAAGACTATTTTAAAGCTTTAAGAGCATAAAATTTGACATCAGTCACTTTGATTAAGAAGGTTAAACGTGACCTTGTTTTTCAAGGACATTTACTGGCGATTTAAAGTATAAACAGTTTTAAAACTATAAGTCGACCGACTCCTGATTTACAAGCCCGCAGCCCTATATATCTTGCAAATTATTGTAATTTTTAATGTCGTTGTGAATCCAGTTTGAGCTGAAAATCTTTAAAGCATATGTGTTTTTTCTAACATTGTTCACAATATGAAATTTCTATGATGGATTTATGTTCGAATTGTAATTTGTACTCATAAAAGTACTGTCATAACATTTACCTACAATCAGCTAGTTAACCAGCTTACTGCATTGTTTTAAACTGCTTTAAGCGTTTTATATAAAATACCAATATGTATCCTGCAGTATAAAAATTTGAAGTCACAACTAAACAAAAACTATTATACTGTCTTTTGACGCCGAACAATGCTTGTCATTTTTCATTAGATTATTGGCTACTAAAATCTTGATATAACAAATTTTTAGGGCTTACTTAATCAAGCAATCGACATCAACACAAAAATTATCTTATTTTTATGCGGAAACTTTTAAGTGCCGCATTTGACGTGCAAAGATAAATGTTGCTTGCCAAAATAACGTGGTAAAATTTAGTTTTTGATAGCATTTGACCCTTACAAGCATGATACATAAAATGGTATAATGCAAAAGAGAAAAAAAAATTTTGGGTAGCAAATGTCGCATTCTAAGAGTTTCCCACATCTTATCCATACTTTTTAATTCTTTGTTATACTCCTTTACACGACCGTTTCTACGCTATTTAACATTTCTTCTTTTTAATTTGCATAAAATTTCTAACTTTTGTATCAGAAATTATTAGATATTCTTTATCTCACATTGAGTATATTTTAATGGCACCACTTATACAAAAGTGCTTCTGTAGACGGTAAATTACTGATTTTTTTGACATTTTGCGATTATTCAGTTTTTTGGCGTTAAATCATTTTCGTTCAATCCGTAGTAATCCTTTTGCATGTCTAAAATTATTATTGTCGTGTTTCATTTATATTTGAATTAAACATATACCCCGTTTGTTAAATCTCACTACCGTCATTATTTTAAGCAAAGATTGTGACTGAACTGCAAAATTGTCTTGACTTTCGGACGCTTTATTATAAGCTATCTGTAGCCGTAGTTAGACAGCGGAACCACCTAGGAGCTTTAGCTTACGGCGAGAATAAGCAGGTATCAAAATATGCTTTGTTTATTATCTTTTATTTTATTTTTTTTCTTATCTTCTTTACAAACATTGCATCAAATATATAATTTTATACGTGCAATATCGAGCGCTGCGACTGATTTTTTTGTTCTTCCTTTTTTTCAATTTATTTTCTCTGCCTCGATATCAAAGGCGTAGCTAGGGGGGGGGGTGGTAAGGGGTACATTCCCCCCCCCCCTTTTAAGCAAATATTTTTTACGCCTGAATCTAAGGGAATGCCTAAATTATGGGTAAAAAAATTGAGCATAACCCCTGCCCCCTTGATAAATTATTTTTTTAAAACATGAGAAGACATTTTTTTATATGATCCAATATTTCACGACGTTCATTTTTACGCCCCCATTTTGTAATCCCCCACAAAAAAAAATCCAGCCTACGCCCTGCTCGATATGCTTTGATTTACTAAACGCACTCGCTCGCGCATTTTTCTCTGCCTCCAGAGTCAGCAAGGTAAAAGTGCGCCACGATTACCGTGCTGTCACGGCAACAGTAAAGGTTCTGTGTCTGATAAACAAAGCTATACGTCGTTTTTTTAACAACAAAAAAACTATTGTTGCAATGTTAATATGCGTAAAAAAAGAATACAATTGGGTCATGCTAGGGCATTATACAACACTTAAAAATGAACAGTTGTGTCTGTCTACTTAAATGAACTTGTTTTTTTATTTTTATTGTTTTATGTACTTTTTCTGAAGTTTTGTAATTTCATGTTCCGATACTTGTATATAGAAGAATACAACGACAAAAGAGTTACTACACGCGTGTTGACACGTAAAAATATACGTTACAACAGCATATTAAGTCTTTAAGAATATATGCAGGGCCTGTTTCAGAGGGGGCAAGCGGAACATTGACCCGGGCGTATTTTTTGCTCGTTTTCGAACGCAATTTTACTTTTTTTATCGTAAAGACTATTTTTACAAGGCAAACATATTAAAAATTCAAAAAACAATTTTTTTTTAATATACATAAATGCCTTTTTTTATGTATAATACACGCATTTTGCTACATAAATATGTATAAGAAAAAATTTTGGTTGCGTTATTTTATTTTATTTGATTACATTAAAATATAAAAAATATATTATTATGTCCAAATTATGTAAATTTTGTTTAAATGATAAAATTATTTTATTTTTTAACTTGTTTTTTGTAAATAAAGTTTTTTTAGGATTTTTTTTACATACTAGGTTTTGTTATAGCAAGATGCGAAATAAAGACAAATCATAAAAAAATTAATACAGGTCAGTGCTTTTGTTCGGCTGTCCGAACACAAAATTTATAACGATAAATAATTTACAGACGTTAAGAACCCAATCATGAATAATCACTAGAATTTATAGATCGTTGACATTTTTAAAAACAAAAAAATGTATCAAGGATATAAAAACGACCAGAAAATCAGGCGCGTTACCAGAGGGGGCAAAGAGGCAAATGAATCGCTAGAAAAACACACGCCTGATTTGAAAGGGGTGTTCTTTTTAAAGCGTATAAAATATCTGAAAATCATAATTTATTGAAAATTTTTATTTTGTAAATTTTGTTGGAATTTTTTCAATAAAAGTAAAAAAATATTTTTTTGTTGTTTTAGCTAATTTTTTTTTTTGCATTATTAAAAAAATCCTGGTTTTTCCCTGCCGCACATAGAGTTTTTTGGTATACCGTCAAGTAATAGGATTTTGCAAATATGTGTCTATAACGCATATGTGGCTTAATAAATTATTATTACTTTTTGCCTCTTGTAATGTTTTTTTTTTCTTTTTTATGTGTGCTGTTGTTTTTTAACAATGTAGTCATGTAGTTTCTACTAACAAATATAGTCAAAATTGATTATCTGATGTATTGTACAGGTAAATAAATTTAAACAAAACTTGATATACTAGCGTAAAAAAAAAGGTAATAAGTTTTCGTATTATATGTATGTTCTTATCTATTTTATGTTTAAGTCCTTAAAAAGATTGACAAATTCTTCATCAATATGTTAAATAATTTTACCAAAACAAAATAAAGAAAAAATGGCCCGGGCCAAAATTTTTCTGTAATAGAGGCTGCATACGGGTAATGCAATTTATGCGATATATAAAGTTCTAAATCTAAATTGAGTCATAACAATCAACTCGTAAGTGAAATTAACTGTAATATGTGCGTGATAAAATCAAAAAAAATTACGTATAAACGTTTTTGAAGCTTTGATTTGTTTCGCATGGTGACATTTTTTATGCCGTATGCTGTTTCCTTAATGTTGATTACTTATGTTAAACATTTGGGTTGAAAACTGTAAAAATCGCATAAATTCTTACAATTACATGTAATTAACGTAATATGTTGTTAAAATGTATATTGAATCGATTGTAATTAAGATATTTTTCCTTTTTATTGTTCTCTAATATGTGAACTCATCGGATTTTGAAATTACAAGAAGTAGAGAAAAAAGATACAAAAAAAAAAAAAAAACCAAAACAAGTCCATTAAAGCAAACAGACTAACTTGTTCATTATATCGGTATAACGTCGATATTTTTTTTCGTTTTTGTTCTACTAATTTTATTTGTTCCCCATAATTTACAGCCGGTCAATATTCCACATGGAAAAATTTATATCATGACAGGGCAAGATGGTCAAATGCCCCTCTAAGAAAAACAGTTCACGTTTTAATAAAGGGTACGAGGAGGTAATGAAAACATGCTCGGGCAAAAAAATAGTCGTAAAATATGGTTTTAAGTTTTTTTATAGTTTAAATTTTTATTATAACAAAAAAAAAAAACAATGAATATTTTTTCTTATGTTACTGCCTATTTATGTCTGCCTCTAAATAAACAAATCCTGACAATGGACTAGTTTTTTGCATATAAATACAACCTGATTAAATAAAAACTCATATTTTTGCATACGCTTTGCAATTACAGAAAAACAAAACAACCGCTTCTTCTGCTTGTTTTTATTTGCTTTTATAGCAGTTAAGAGTTTGAATTGTAGACTGGATCATAAAATGCACAATGATAAAATTATATTTACGACCCCAAAGTAGAATAAGTCTTCTGAATATATATTAACTTTGTGAAACTAAGGCTATTGTGTTGTAATTGTATCAAATTTGTACATTGTTATTTTTTTAAGGGTATCCGCATGTGGTATACCGATATGGGCATGTTTTATTTTTTTTCGACTTGCATAGCCATAATAAAATATCAAAAAAAGTCAAATATACTGCTAAAACTTAGTTTTTTAGTCTTGTGTATGTTACACAGATTTTCGAGTACAAAAAACAAGGCAATACATATAATAAAAGATAATTTTTTATATTTAATATGGAAAATTAGCAACGATTTTGCATTACATATTATACACATTTGTACAACTATACGTTGATGTAGTTTCTTGACTCTAAATTGCTCATTTTTTTATAAATTACAAGCTAATTCAAACTACAAAATGTCTCAATATTTTTTGTCATAATAGATTGGCCGCAAACAATCAAGAATAACATGAAAAGTATTAGTCAAACCATAAATGAACATATCATAAGAAAAATACGCTACTGAGCTGCATGATAATACATTGTAAACACTATTTTTTTCAACATATATATTTAATCACTTGTAAAATATAGGCTAAATTATGGAAAAAAATGCTTTTATGATAGAAGCGTTGCATGGCTGAATATTCTTTACAATTGTTTAAGGTTTCTCTAGTTCGTATGTATAGTTAAGTTATGGTCATTTACTTTAAAAAAAAACGGCTGCCATATAATATTATATATTACCCATATATATAAACACTCTTTGCAGCAAAAAATTTAAAATCACAACATCAATATAAGGTTTGTGTTGTTTTGCTGTAGCAAAAAAAATACTATTACTTGTTTTTATTTGTGTTGAAGCATTTAAAAATTATATTTTTTGTCAATGAGCTTTAAATAATTTTAATACTAAAATAAAACAAAATATAAACAATGGTCATTCTACTTTAAGAGAAAGAAACTTTGTATATATGTCTAAAGAGCATAAGTAGTATATTTTAAATAAAAGCGCCTATGTGGCTTAATTTTTATTTAGGCATATATTTGTATAATAAGCCTTTAAATAATATGAAAATCTACTACAAAAGACACTTTTCAGTACATCACCTCTCTTTCTATGCGCTTGTTAAGCAAAACGTCATATGCTGCAATTTTAAGACTGTATTTATATTTTTTTAAACAGTAAAAATTTCTAAATACTTGAACAGGGGTTTCGAATGTAGTATGGCCCTTTTATATAATACTGAAGTAATATTGTGTCACTTAAATGGTATAGACCGTCATATTTGCTTACTCTTTTTTCTTTTTAATATTAACATAATTCAAAGCGCAATTTTTTATTATTATGAAAAAACAATACTAATAAATTATAAAATTCAAAAGTCAAAATTTATTGCGCTCTTCTATAGCTTTAAAAAAAGGCAAAAATGACTACTTTTTTTTTAGCATTAACTTTGAAATTAACAAATTATACTATACTTGAACAATGTAAAAGACCAAATTAATATGTTTTATATGACCGCTTGTGCGTTTTAAAATGTTTCCTCTTGCGAAATTTTGGCTTGTTTTTTATTTTTTTAGTGCAAGAGTTGAGAATGTTATGCCCCAGATTTCGAAATGGGATCTTGAATATTTGAGCGCCTGATATCTAAATCATTTGCTTTTTATATTTTGTTTCAATGCAAAATTGCATTTTTTCTGCGCAAAAATTGTACAAGACCTACTTCATTTTGTGACATTTGCAGTACATTATAGTGGTTTAATATGAAAACACAATAGTTCAATTATTGCCGTATATATGTCCATATAAAAAAAATGCAGTTTTTTTGTTAACCCCTGTTTATTTTTCTTATTTTTTAATTTTTCAAATTTAATTTTTGTATGCATTAATATAATCAATTTATTTAAAGCTACTATTCAAAATAAATGTGAACGCAACAACACATAAACAAAAGCAAACAAGTGAAAAAACTAACGTATTCAAAACAGAGTATGTTTATGTGGTGGCAATACACATATTTTGCTTTTAATGTCACGATCATAGATAACAAACGTATATATATTTGTAACGACAAAACGACTATAAACAAAGTACACATTCGTATAATATAAATTAAATGCTGCATAACAAACCGCATTAGCAAAAATATTTACCTATTAATGCCTCAATAAATACAAAAAAGATAAACGCTACATATGCAATTGTTAAGCCGCAAAAATATTATACTACAACACAAACTTTATTATGTCTTTGTTGGTCTAGATGTATAGCAACTAAATATCGGCGCAGTATCAACAAAAATATACTCATATTTACATTTTGTTACTGGTGTACGAGTAGCGTTATAATACAAAATTGCTGCAGTGTTTTTTTGTTGTGTAAGTTCTTACTTTTATACGGGCAAATTAATTGTATACGTTTCGATTAATTTTTGAATTGTTTTACAGCTTTATTTTCTATGTATTCGAGTTGTTCCGTGTTAGTATTCGCTTTGTTGAATTGTCTAAAACCAATGTAATATTTTCAATCTTAAAATTTATAAAAAAAATTTCAATTTAATATACAAATACGATGTTTTTTGTGCAAGAATTTAGTATGTAAACTGGTAGCTTATTTTATTGCATTTTTGACGTTTACTGTTTTATCACGTATGTTACGTATAAGAAATACGTATAGAATTGCATAAAGGATCAATTGTATTAAAAAACCTAAATCCAAGTACGTAGAAATAATATAATGCAAAAAAAAAAATATTTAAAGGCTTACAATTTCTTTTAATGACTGTTGTTTTCGTTCTACGCATACTTTGCAGGGGCAAAATAGATTAAAAGGAACAGGTACCCTACGATGAAACAATTTGATACGACGAAACCTGTAAAAAATAAAAAAAAATATCAGACTTGTTCATGGTTCATTTTATCAGGCCCCGCCATAAATACAATACCCATTTCTATTTTTAAAGACCAATTTATAGCATCTGATAGAAAAATCACGGATAATAAAAAATATTTTTGTAAGGTATCGATCAGAGTATTAAAAACGCTCGTAAATACTTATTAATATTTTTTTATCATAATCTGACTCCAGTATGTGAAAAGCGCGTGATAAGCAGTGTATCCAAAATACTAAAGCTCTTAGTATTTATTGGTCTTTAGCTTTGTGACAACTAAAATCGGCCTGACCACTTTTTTTTGGCGGGGTTAAATTTTACCGTAGTTTCAGTTGTCGCATATTAAATAGATATAATAAACAAAAAGTAAACATGGCTGCACTTTTGATTTTTTTTTTTTTTTTTGTAAATTTTTATAAATATAAAATTACTGCTTTGTAAAAAGCCGCTGCAAACAAAAACAACACCAAAAAATAAACACTGACGGTTTTGAAGCAGTATTATTTTATATGGCCGGTTTTATATGCCAAAATACAATACCATACCTATATGTGTAATAAAACTTTTTTTTATTACATTTAGTAATACAAAAGTTACAGAAACGTTCTATTAGTGACGTGAAATTCTACAAACAGTTTAATTACAGTTTTGTGTTTTTTATTAACAATAATTCCGCAAATTACTACTAATATATGCAATTTGTTAATTCAGTGTTTAATGTACTTCTAACGTTTTTTTTTGATTTTTTTACTTTGAATTGCAGTTTTATATTATCTATGTTACTTTCAAAATTGTATTAAAAAACTTGGATACACAAATAAACAATAATTGGTTTTTTGTTATTTTTGTTATTTGTGAGTCATTTCTGCAGGTAAGCTATACAGAAATAAATACTATTGTCATGTATATTATAGTGGCGTATCAAGAATTTTTTTAAGG
>JAQFYM010003944.1:0-16950 GCA_034694785.1 Agrenia bidenticulata | reverse complement strand
AAACAAAAAAAACACAATAATAAACTATATTAAAAATAAATTAGAACCTGTTTGGATTTTACTAAAGTTGGCAAATTTTTGTACTGTCTGTATTTATTTACACTAAAATAGTTTGTAAGTTATAAATTTAGTTTGGTTGTTCACATTTAGTATGGATTTACCTAAAAATGTATTTTAATTACCAGGCGTTTATTTATATCAACTTTGATTTTTTTATACCAACCCTGGTTTAAGGTTTTTAAGTTAATTATATAAACTGTATTTTCAAATATTAGAGGTTTCGTTAAAGTAGTTACAGTATTTGTAAAAAGCAAAAATAAACCAATGAAAAGTATTGTCTATTATATTCTCCATGAATATTCAAAATTTCTTAAAATCGTATTTAGACGATTTAAAAGTTATATGCGAATAGATTTTATATTTTGTTGGACCTGGATTCTTCTTAAAAACACAAGAAACAAATTATAATTATTTTGTTAGGTCAAACACATAATTAATACCAAGATCTTACCATTCAGCAAAAAAAAAAAATTGTCATTGGAAAATTTTCTTGTTAAACTATGCAGGTGTCTCCAACTCTCGCTTTTATTTGTAGGGTTAGTGGCATAGAATCAGTTGATGCGATCTTGCAAATATTTCGATGGTCGCAGTTAGAAAATAGATGAAGTTCTTAAATAAAAAACTTATAATTGCGTGCGGAGTTTCTGCCAAGTTGTCATCAATTTAATTCTTCGCAAACCAACGCAAATGAAAATTAACTATATCGTCTAAATTATCCCACTGATTATGGTGACCTACAGTCTATAGCTTACTATTATTATTAGTCCTATATCTGCAGGACAAAGAAAAGTCTAACATGATTTTATATCTTCTACCGTCGGATCTATTTTTTTGTGCGATAAACTAATATTTTCTTTATCGCAATACGATAGTGTTATTGGTTTATCATCCAGTTTATTTTAATCATTTTTTTGGGATATTTTAATCAATTTTTTAAGAATTTGGCGAGATGGTTTTTCGGCGAGATAACACTCCACGATATAATATAGCGTTTGTCTTTTTATTTTGGTCTATTGATGGATGGCGAAATTTCTTTTGCTTGATTGCGGAAGTTTTTTATTTTTATTTTTTAAATATTGGCATATTCTGATGAATGAGCAAGCTGAGTTGGGTAAGCAGCATATTTGTGTCGCAATACATATCTTTTATAGTAATGTATAATAAAAAGTCAAAAAATCAATTGACACTTTCCTTGATCATTTATTAATAGTAGATAAATTAAATTGAAAAGAATAACATCTCGCCCGTATATATGTTACCATCACAGTAAGTATTTCAGCCAAGTATACTTGCCAGGGCAAACTACTATTTTGGGCCACAGAATTAATTATATTTACGGCCCAAAATAGAAGTTTGCCTAGGCAAAGTATACTTAACGGAAATATCTACTTTAACGGTAACATATACACAGAACTTTAAATGTGTAACAAAAAAAAACCAAACCACTGGAATATTAATTTTATAAAATTATGTAACTTCGAAATCGATTTTATCGCTGTGCAATACAATACCTTTTAATAAATTGTAACACTTAGGGCGTATCTGTTTACAAAATAAACTGTTTTCTTAATTAACTTTTTATTTTAAAATAAACTGTTTTTAAAAACGTATCAGAAAAACATAAAACATTTTTTTTGTATAAACTGTTTTTACAGCCAAACATTTTTAATTTTTTATGCCCTAAAAAAGGGGTCATATTAAAAACAGGTCCGGACATGTTTGTTTCTTTTGTTTGTACGCTTATGTAAAATGGTTACAATTAATAAAAAAAATGCAAGTGAGGCTTTTACTTTCGCCAATAAACGCAAATAACCACTAAAAAAGTTTCTCTCTATATGTCACTTTTTTTTCAATAATGTAAGCATATAATATTATTCCCGTCAAAAAATCTACTTTAAAAACAAACGCGTTTTTGCCCTTCAAAACACATTCCGTACATATAAGCATGATATTTTACATTTTTTGTGTTAAACATGCACAAGTGCTGCCATATTTTCCTTTTATTAACAGTTTTTTTTTTTGTTTACGAGATTTTTAAAACTAAAGCAAAAGTAAAAAACAAATATATAGAAGAATAAAAACACAACCAAATTGAGTATAACCTGTCGTAAATAGACGTTGCCAGTGAACAGAATTAATTTTCGAGTCAATTTGTTAATGATATTAAAGTTTTATTTTTTTTTTTGTAAAATCTAATATCATGAAAATCCACATCATATCGAAAGGTTGCTTGTAAATAAAAAATCATATAACAGCCAATATATATTAATTTATCAAGATATATAAAATATGTGGTTCTTTTAAGTCAATCAATGTTAGTCATACTATCAATGTACTAATATTTCAATGCAAAAAGTGAGTTTATCTACAATTGTAAAAAAATATCTTTAATTTTTTCAAACAGATATTTAGAGACTGCAATATCACAATAACCGTTACTAAAATTCGCTGTAAACCAGGTTTTTTTGACATATTTTTCCCGTTACCGAAAAAGGAAATGTTTTTAACCAATGTATTTTGTAATAAAAAACTGTAAAAAATATAACGCCGTATTATAAATTTTTACCTGTTTTATTTTTTCTTTTTGCTTAAATTATTGTAGATCGATATAAATTACCCGGCTTAAAGAAATAACTTTAATGCAAACATATAGGAACTGCTAATACGATTTTACCGTTATTTTAATCTAGTAAAATTTGCATTTTTACAATTAGTTGTTTTTTTTACCACAAAAAAATATTTTGTTTCTTTACCTTAAAATTCTCCGTTTATAAAATCAGTAAATCATCGCCTCTTAAAAGAAAATGAAAAAGTTGATTTAAAAACATAAAAACAAAATTATAATAGTAAATATAAAAAAACATGCAAATAGTATTTATACAATATTTGTCCCTTAATCTCAAGTTTTCTTTATTGTTTTTTGTATTTTACTTAGAATTAAAAACCACAAATTTCCTGACATTTTTCTTTTTGTTAGGGAAAAGAAATACGACAAAAATCTATTTATACAATAAATCTATTAACAATGCAGTAATACAAACACTGCTGAGTATAAAATGTTATTCATAAAAAAGTTTGGTTGTAAAAAAAACATGAATTTTAAATCCGTTCGATATAATGCTGGTGTAAATTGTATAGATACAAATTATTTAAAAAGGCTTGACCACAGTTTAAATGTTTTGACGGCATTTTGTTTTATGAATTGTGGTTATCTTTGCATATATATGCAGCAAACAATAGATACGAAGTATTATATTTTTGCGCAAAACAATAAGGTAAATTCAGCGCGCTGCTTGTTGTTTAAAAGCAAGTTACAGTATAATAGTAGTATTTGTTTATTTACCATATTTAACAATTAAAAAAACCGTATAATTCTCAACTAGAACGCAATTTTTTATGTTATTACATATTGACTTCCAATGTTCATTGTTTATTTACATATCTTTTTTTGATCATATTTAAGGTGTATATGTATTTTAATCTATAATTTTGTTGTTTTGGTGCGTTTTATGTACAAAAACTTGTTTTAAAAGATTATCGGTAAATTTCTTTTATTTAATAAAGCAACCGACCAAAAATTTTTATTTTTTTCGGTAACCGACCTGAAAAAAAAACTGCAGTTTTGCAGTCTCTACAAAGGGGTAAAAAATCTTTTAAAATATAAGGTTATATTTTAAGCTTTTTTAGCTGCAAATTCTGTTTAGATTTGTATATGAAAAAAACAACATTTTTTTGTTTACAATAATATTTTCGCAAGTTCCACATGTTTATACAGTCGTGGGCACAATTTTAGTAAAAAAATTATTAAAATAGCAGTTTACTAAATTTTTAAACATTAAAGTGGCATATTCTACAACATGAATTTTATAAATTAAAAGATTTCAAGTTATTTTCTGGAGCAAATCAAATTTTTAACATTGATCAAAAAAAAAATTTGCAACCTAAAATTTAAAATTTTTTGTTTTATGTAAATCTATTACTATGTATGTAACTTGTATGTTTAAAAAATTAGTATAGTATAATTTTATAGGCAAATATTGACTTAAATTACAATCACCACTGTATATTGATATATTGGTTTGCGCAAACACATAAATATTAGTCTGTAAATCATACCAACTTTAGTTAATTATTTTCGCTGGAATTGCAATATTCATGTAAAAAAAATAATAATGCAGGTAAAAAAATACTTGTTTTGTCTTGCAAAAAACTAGTCACTCGTGTTTTTGGCACTAACAGCTGGTTCTTTTATTAATTTACTTATAAATCCATAATATATTTTCGATTTTCTTATATATTGATCTCAATAAACCAATAAAATAAAAAACTCTAATGGTAAATGCATGGCTGCAAAGGTGTAAAAATAAACTGAAAGTACATTTGGACGCAAACAATTAGCAATTTTTTGTGAAATTTTAAAATTTTTGCAATAATACCCATTCTACTAACCTACCATAATACACCATTTAACATAGTTTTTAACTGACTATACTTCTTTTACCGTACCATATTGTTTTCAATTTATCCTGAAATAACAATATATGATAATTATTTTACATTTAGTAAGATATTACTATGGGTGTCAACCATTCCTTTGATTATGACGTTACCCGTTTGTTATGACCTAAAATTGTAAACCATATATACAACAAATATCTGTTACGGGTTTCATGGTATTTAACCCTTTCACTCTTCAATACACCTTAAGGTGTAATGAAAAAACATTTCTATTATTTAAATTAAATTCGTAGGTGAAACTATAAAACACTACTGAAATCAATATACCACCTATAGGTGTATTACCAAAACATCTCTACTATTTAAATTCCACCTGTAGGTGTAATGAACACAAGTGAAATGAAAACATGTTATTTATTATACACTACGTTACGATTTTTTTACAAAAAAAGAATCTGTTATGCTGCAAACCACACTTTGTATAATATTTGATGTATATACACGAAAATTTATTATTTCGACAAATTAAACACAATTTATAAGTTATAATATGATAATTTCTATAAAAAAGATTGGTCTTGTAAAATATACGAATACATTGATTCTTATGTGCTCTTTTATGCAACATGATCTAAGTCAGGGATCATCTACATCTCTTTATTTACGACCCTCTTAAAAAATGGACTAAAATGGAGCCCCATAAAAAGAAACATATGTAATGCAATATAAAACATGCAAATCACGACGTGATTCTGATTTATGCGCCAAAATGGTAGAAAATGCTGTAAAAAAATTATCTGTTGTTTGCAAAAAAAGATGTTTTAATTAAATTGAACAGAAATAAAATAACCTGGAAGATCGAGTTGTATTTAATTAAGATGATATAAAAAAAAACGGATTACCACTGTAAATAAAAAAAGTAAAACATTTTGAAGATATATTATTTAACCCTTTAATTCTAAATTTATTTTTTTTTCCATTAGTTTGATTCTTCCTGCTTCCAATATTTTATTGCCCAATTTTTACAAGTCGATAATTTGATTTTGCTAAAATTTTTTCACCCCTAATTTTTATACCAATGAAACGCAAATAGAGCGAAAAAAAAAAAAGAAAATGAAGCAAAAATTGATTATGATTCAGATTATTTTAATACATCTTTTGTTGATAATGATTCCATATCTATACCATCAACAGAGGAAGAAAGTGAATGGAGATTTAGAGGTTTTACTAAAATATCACATGAATAGTTTTTAGGAGAGAAAAATATGGCTAAAATTAAATTTACTACAATTGAGACGATTGTTGAATTTTTTTTACTACTAAAAGCATAAATATGATAGTAAAATATAGTAATGAAGTGACTAAAAGAAAAAAAAGATAAAGATAATTAATTGAAAACTAAAAACCAGAATAAAGAAAAAGAGCAAAACGAAAAAAAAATCAAAATCTTAAGTAACCAGATACTACAGTTGTGGCAAAAAAACATATGCAGCAGTTTGACAATGATTTGCTATACTCTGACCCCTTTAAAACTACCCTGATAGATGAATAAAACATTTACGTTCATAGTAGCTTCTCTAAATTTAGTACTGATAATGTTGTCACTAGTTCATTGCACAGTAGAAAAGATTACAAGCATTTAAAACATAAAATATAGCTTATCAAAAGAATTCTGATATAATTAAACGCAGCTTTCGTGATACAACTGCTGCTGTTTATACAACGGATTGTCAAAATGAAAATAATTGAATTTTAAATAGATCATTCAGCCCTGAGGATATATCTACTACCTCAAATATGCCAGAAATACTTACAAATAATCAACCCAATATTTCAATTAATAACGATTTAACCACAGTGGATAGGACCGAATCTGGTTTTGAGAAGAAAACAGTAGGATTATTTGTGAGAAAAAAATGCGAATATGAAGATAATTAATTACTAATAAATAATATTGATATAAAATCATACCCAGCACAGGCCCTTGATATGAAAGGTGTAGTTGCTTATTTATCGGTATATGTATATCTTATGATTAAACCAATTTGTAATGTACAGTTTTTATGACAGAAAAGAGTTTTGAAGGAGGTGCTTATAACGAAAATCATAAGCAACATAAGATTTATATACATAAATCAGTTTTTTACTAGTTACGGAGAAAAAGATTTTACAAAGAGAAAAAGGTGATTAAAAACTCAAGATTCCCTCTTATATATTCCTTCTAACCAAAACAGCATATTATCCTTGTAACTAACAACATTGTGGAAGCATGATGCCTTATAAGGGTAATCTGAAGGATCCAGCATTTGCGCCGCAAAAAAACAATGACAGGGGCATGAAGCTCTACAGCTCAACGAATCAAGATCTGGTTCATGTATTGATTAAAAAATTTATAGGGGAAAGTCTACTATAATTGATATATGTGCTGATTTACTACATGCATTTCGGGATAAGTGGTATCATGTATTTACCGATGCCTTTTATTCAAGCGGTGAGTTAGCCTAAAAGCTTTTTGAAATGCGTATCTTCATTTGCGGTACTATTAAATATAATAGAGGTGAACGAAGTGCTTTAAAGATATGTGTACAAAGCTAGAGAAAAATATAAACAAACTACCTAAAAAAGGCAATATTTTTATTCTTGGGATACATTACTGCAAAAATAGAAAAGTTCCTTACTACATTACATGATCTATCATATCTCTGCAACAACAACCTGCTTAGAAATGATAACCCGGAAATACCTTCATGTATAAAATATTACAATAAGCCTATGGGGGGACTGCTCTGATGGATCAAGCGTTATCTAGCTACAAAAATTTACGACGAACAAAGAGATGGGCACAAAAGTATGCAATTTATATATTTAAGATTATTTTAAATAACGCGTTTATATTATATAAGGAAAATATTACACATAAAATTACAAGAATTGACTTTTTATTACAGGTATTGCATATATTTATATCAAAGGCTAAGCACACGAAACACGAAGAATCTAGCACAACTAAATTGCAATTACCCAGCCATACTAACTCACGCAACATATGTCACCACTGCAAGACTACGACGACGTTATATATGTGTCTAACTTGTGATTTATTCTTCTGTACTACGTAGTGTTTTAAATGTTACCATATTTAAACCTTACGGCACAATCAATAAATGCTGGTTATAATCTGTCATTTTTACTTTTTACTATATGTTTCCTTATTCAAATATCACTTCATATAGTATACATAGTATTATAAATACCGCCGTGAACACTAAATTGTGTATTATATTTACGATTATCGTGCATTCTCAAAAAAATATGTTAGCATTAGGATCATCAGTACTATCAAGATTGTCAATATATTGAATTACGCAAAGTTATGTATCTGATAATGTCAATTTTGCTTTTTATATACCATTTATATCTCTTGCTTCAATTATGATATTCCTTTTTGTCGTATGAATATTTGAATGTCAATTTCACCTGGACAATGCAAGCACGTCTTCTAATAGAATAGGGGTTGCTTCTGTGTTCATGGTTTATCTTCTTCAATCTATACATTATATACAATTCTACGCTATAGACATCCATTTTCTCTTTTGTATTAGTTTCGTACATTTTGTGACAGGTTAAAGTTCAATTACTCCGTTCATATTCTTCGAAATTAGGCTGGTATAAATTTTTTTGTTTAAAGGAAAAAAGTATGGGTACAATAATTAAAGGGTTAAGGTCTTTACATTATTTTAGCATCTGCATAATTGGACGCGTTGCAGTTGTTCGTATTCGCAGTTCTTCAGCTTTACATGATAAGTAAAGCCGTGTATCTGAAAATATAATGTATATTATTGACAAACCAGACTCACATATATATGATGTAAGTAAACATACTGATTTCCTACTGCATGTTGGAATATAGTGGGGTATAGAGGCAGCATTAAACATTAGAATTCTGTCAAAGAATGCGTAATATAATTCCTGTGTGCATCTTTATTATGCCATAGATCAAAAAAATTACATTTATAAGGCAAATCAAATTGTAAATAATTTATTTTATTTATCGAAAACTGACTTTCTATCCAAAGCAAATTATGTGTAAGAAAATCGCTACCTCTAGTATTAATATATTTTTTCAATTTAAAAAGCTTTTTGATGACTTCATGCTATATTTTATCAGATATTTCATGGCCATAGAAATTTGTAAAAATTGTATATATTCTATCAATGGCCGCATAATACAGTATATCTAATTTGGATGTACATTTTTTAACTCTATTATCAATAAAAACAATGTATGTTTTCTTTCCTTGTGTAGAAATATTATATTCATAAATCAAGTAATAAATATCTGCATTAAATAAATTTCCAACATTTATTCTGGCTCCGCCAAATATGACACAAATCAAGTTTCCTTATATACGAAAACTATTGCAGCAGTGAGTTTTGTTTTTTAAAACATCTTTACAATACATGACCTTATATAAGCCATCTAATTTAATTAATAAATATGAGCTTTTTATCAGCGTCATCTTATAAATCCTGCAAATTTTATAGAAAGCACGAGAACGTAGCGGGCTCGACTTTACAAAATTGATTATTTGATATAATATTTTAAGAGCTTCATCAAAAAAGAGTGTAAAGCAGCTCGAGGATATACCTTGTTGGTGTGTTAATCAGTGATTTACATAATTTTATGAAACTAATTCTATAAATGAGCCGCTAGGCTTGTTTTATTGTCATCGATTTTGCCCCATCTGTGCACCAACTATTTAATTTTGTAGAATTCAAATTATTTGTTATAACATATCATTCTAAAATTATATAAATATCGCTTCCCTTTATTGTCATGGTAAACTTTTGTGTTGCAAAAAAAATTTCTCTAATTGAAAAATTATCCAGAAATCGTAAATATCATATTAATAAAGAATTGTTAAGTAAATCTATTACTCTTATATAGTTACAATTAAACTTCAGGGGATTGACTTTATTTTGCAATTAGTTGATTTTCAATATTGTGAGGCATTTTTCTACATGTTTGGCTGACAGTTGAGGCAAAGAGGGAATTTGCGTTATTCTTTTCTGCCTCAACGTCTCCAAAAAGCACAAGTATTACATCGTTTAAAGTTGGTTTGATAACTTCTTCTTTAGATTTATATGCCCTTACTTACAGAAATTCAGTTTATTATGGGGTTTTTATAACGAGTGTATGTTGTATCCAACACTTTTTTATCTTTATCACTTGGTCATACTTTATACTTTATTTCGTTGCATTTTATGTGAAATTTATGTATCTTGTAAAAAAATCCTTTAAATATCCTTAAACTAAAAATTTATGCTGTAAAAACCAATGTCTTTGCTACTTGTTGTTACAAATAGATGTGGTAGAAAGTGCCATAAAACATAAAATACAACCAAAGCGGGCTATTTTTTTTGCATTACAATGTAAAACTTATGATACAAAAATTACATATTATATTTTCTTTTTTTATTTTAGGTATTTGTTTTGTGTCTTTTAATTTGTGCCTGCGACATTTGGGCTTTGTCGTCTACTACAACTTGAATATTATTTTGCAGATTTTGTAAATCTTGCACCATGCTTTGTAAAGGATTCTAAAAAATAAGTATTGCGTTTTTGACACAGTTGATGATCCCGGATCTAAGTTCTACTAATAAAATCGAACAATCAATATGCGCAATTTGTAAATATAAAGCCTTTGGAAATAAAAAGAAGTACAAAAATGCTGATTTAATGTGCAAAATGGTTTAATTTTCACTTTAAGTACCTTTTTGCAGTAGCTATTGTTTAATCTGGTCATTTTTAAACGAATAATGAATTGCAAGCCATGTATAACCTCAAACAAAATTGTATCTGCCAATCCACTATAATATCAATTTATTGGCTTTTTTGGAACTCTTGCAATTGTCATGTATGCTTTGATTTTATTTTTGTAAAATATCTATATAAAATTTGACATTAAGAAATGCCGAAAGATAAAAAAATTAATTTAAACCTCTAAAAAGTGCAAGGGTGAAAAAGCACAATGAAACTTTATTTTTAGCGAGAAAATTAATTTCCAGTTGGTTTTATAATGAAAACATATGGATAATAAAAATCACCGGCATTCTTTTTTATACTAAAAGACGAACTATTATTTATAATTTTTTTAGTATACATATAGTCTGGGGTGTAACCAGACCCATATTTTTATAACTCGGGTTATGCTTTGTTGTTTTAAATCTGGTTTTTTTCTAGTCGGGTTTAGTTTAGTCATAAAATCCACTTTACAATGAATTTTTATTCCTTTTTATATTTTGTACAGGAATTTTGTACGCCGATACAACGCGGACTTTGCATAATGGTACTATACTACGTAGAATGGATTTAATGTAGTTTACAACATATAATTATACATGAAAAGCTAATATTCTTTTTATTCGTGTTTTAGATTGGACTAGAGACCTGCAATAGCAGCCAATATCCGGCCCGTGAGGCGTGTTTTTTAAGCGGGATAAAAAATTTCGATTGGAGCGACATAAAAAAGAATATGCATGTTTTTACGCTTATTACAAGCATAATTGAAGCGATTTCATACAAATGAGCCTTAAAATGTGATTTACACACCAAAAATAAAAGAACTTTTTTATTTGCTTTTTAGTTGAAGTAATAATCAATTTTAATCGCATTTAATCTTACAGGAATATAATTTTTTCATGTTAAGTAATATCTATTCTTAATATAGTTAAAATCTCGGGAAAAAGCTATAAATAAATTTTTGTAGTTATTAGATATCAGTGCGGGTATATCTAAGGAACACCCGAGCTATGCCGGGAATACTGCTTTTTAAGCAAAAAACGAACCGGTCTGGGATAATGCAGGTCTCTAGTTCAGGCCAATTGTCTAAACAATTTAAAAAATATTTTTACGCAGAATGCCCTCTCGTATTTTAAAAATTCCCTCCGTGATGAAAATCTTCCGTAATTTAAGGCGGAGCAAACATAATTTGACAATAAAAACATTTAATCGACAATTTTTTATAGATTTTTAAAATAAACACTATTTGGTACCAGGGATACCGAAATAGTAATTCTAAAATTAAAAAAAAAATTAAAGCAGTTCTTCCATAATGGAATTAATTGCCATAAAAATTGAAAAAATTAATTTTTTTTCAATGATGCTCTTTTGAATTTGCAAAATTTAATAATGTCTCAAAACTTAATTTTTTGTTATATAAAAATTACTTCGCATTTTTTTACTGTTATTATAATACGATTGTAGCCTCTTAAGGCATTTTTTTATACTTAACACTTGCCAGGGCTTTACAAAAAATAATTCCATATACCATATATGGCATACAATATATGGCAATAAGAGTGTAATGATTCTTACCATATTTTACCATATACAAATATACATGTAAAACAAATATATCGAGTAAATGAAAAAATTTACAGGCAATAAAAAATTTGAAAATACTTAAATAAAGCAAAAATATGAAAATTTCGAAAAATATTATTTTTTGCAAAATTTACCTATAAAAAATAAACCTACACAGCAATAAATATAAGGCTCGGGCGGTTTGGTATAAAAATGCAGTCGAGGTACTCGGAAGTATCGGAAAAGTATTGGTATTTATGCAAGTAAAAAAAGGCAAATAAAAAAGATTTTAACCTTAATCTGGATTTTTGCCAGAAAAGTGTTTTTTTGGTAACTTCAGTAATCCTTTAGCCTGAAACTTTTGGACCTCGACTCTTTTTAAGCCCTTATTTTTTTTAAAATTCTATAAACTCACTAAAAACATAAAAAAGAGCTGTAAGTTTATATAGATAATATTTCGACTCTTTGTTATTGCATATTTTGCATTCTTGGTCGATAATTCGCAATTTTGAAAATTTATGAAGTTTTATCTTAAGCCCTTAATAAGCTTTTACACGAGAAAATAGTATTACCGAAAAAACTTATGTTTTCAAAAAATTGTTATTTTGGTCTAAAAGTCCAAATTTTTGACATTTGGACCGAGAAATATGGCAACTACATTATTCCCATTATTGCAATAATGGGGCGAGTAAAAAATCAAGACCCATAATATTGCCATACCATATTGCATAGTCCTCACACTTGTATACATAAATTTTATGGCCGGTATACGTTGTAAGTCAGTAATATTCTTTATCTGTTAAGTATTCTGCCATTTTATCTTGTGGCATAGTTTTTTTGTGCTTTAATATCATTATATAAAAATACATGGAATGCCCGGACTCGTAATTTCTATACTGTCTGAAAAAGCTTAAATTATGGTAAAAATATAGCAAAATATTTACCCCATAATGGCAATTAAAAGATGGTCATTATGACAAAGTTCCATTAATTTTTCAGTATCCCTGTTGGATACTTCGTATTTTTGTTTGTTTGTCGATTCTTTAAATTAATTGACACATTTCTTCATTTTGTATAAATCCAATATTGAGATGATATAAAGAGCATATAAAAGGAAGGCAAAAATGTTAAAAAACATACAGGAACAGGGATATTTTATATTATTCACACGAAAAGTAACAAAATTTATAAATTTATTAAAGATGATCTAATTTTAAAATCTAAAGAGTCTTCATATAAATGGTAAATAAAAGACAAAAAGTGGTCGGTAATTTTTTTGTACATATAATTGAAATATAAATGTAATAATGTGACCCAGATCTACAAATGAATAACCATACAAATACGTAGATTTTGGTTAAACATAGCAGGAAGTAAAAAAATATTGTGTTTATGATTTGGATAAGTTCTGCAAATTCACGTATAATCATTGTGTATATGAATGCATCTATTAAAAAAAGCAAATTATAGATGCGCGTATAAAACAATCTCAAAAAATGTGGAGTTTTTGTATTTCTTTTTTTATATATTCGTATCTATAAGTTATGAGTTTTGATCCGTTGACGACGAAGCTACCATTTTTTGTATGACTAAAAAATGCAAAACGACGAAGCTACCATTTTTTGTATGACTAAAAAAAGCAAAACGACGAGGCGATCAATTTTTGGGGAATAAAATAACTGTACAATACAATATGAGCCGGGTAAAAACAACAGAGACAAATCCAGTTTATTAAATCAGTATATTTGTCACCAGTTTCTGATTTTAGGAAATTTTATCATTATCCTGTACATATATCTAAAACAAATAAAGAATTGAGCCACAACTAAAAAGTCCAACTAAAAATAAAAGAGCGAATATGTTATAGTGTTTGTTTACAATCTATTACTGTAAAGAACAGTTTTCGAAAAAAACGAATTTGTTTTGTTTTTTTTTACGAAAAAAAAACATGTTTTTTAATCGTATCTGAAAGTTGATATTTTTTAAAAAATATTTATTAAACACGAAATGCAAGAAGCGTCGACATAGCATTGTAATAATATATAATGAAATATGTTAGAATAAGTATAATATAATCAATGAAATTTTAAACTTTTTAGAAATTTTTTTTTCATTTTTTTGACATAATATCTAATCTTCAACACAATTTTACGTTTTTTTCATTTAGTTCACAAAAAAAATAATTTCAGCTGTTTTATAAATTTTAAATATCTGTAGAGACTGCAAACCCAAAGTTTATTTTTCGGTTCGGTTATTAAAAAAAAAAAAATTTTGGTCGGTTAATTCATTAAATAACCGAAATTTACCGATAATCTTTTAAAACAAGTTTTTATACATAAAACGCGCAAAAAACAAAAAAAAATATGGGTTTGAAATACAAATGAACCACTAAATATGATCAAAAAAAGATATTTAGCTAAAAAAAACATGGGAGTAAAGTATGTAATAACGAAAAAAATGCGTTCTGGTAGAGAATTGTAAGGCCTATTTTCAATCGTTAAATATGGTAAATAAACAAATATATCTATTTTTACTGTAAACTCGTTTTTAAAAAACATACAGCGCGCTAAATTTACCTTATTGTGTCACGCAAAAATTTATTACTTTGTATCTATTGTTCTTTGCAAATATCTACAGCTGATTACCACAATTTATATAACAAAACGTAGTCATAACATGTTAATTGTGGAAGCGCATTTATAATTAATTTATATTCCTAAAATTGACATTAGCATTTTTTACCAGATTTAAAAATCATGTTTTTTACAAACTTATTTTTTCAAGAATAACATTATTCACTTCCAGTGTTTGTATCACTACATTGAAGATAGATTTTTTGTAAAAATAGACTTTTTGTCGTATTTCCGTGCCCACACACAAAGAAAAATTGCTTATAATTTGTGGTTTTCAATTCTAAGTAAAATACAAAAACGCTAAAAAAACTTGAGATTAAAGGAAATTAATTGTATATAATACTAATTGCATATTTTCTTATATATACTATTTTAATTTTGTATTTACTTTTATAAATCATATTTAAAAATATTTTATTGTTTGAAGTGGCGGGGATTTACTGATTTTATAAACGGAAAATTTTAAGGTAAAGAAAAAATATATATATTTTTTTAACAATTAATTGTAAAAATGCAAATCTTACTAGGTTAAAAGAACGGTAAATTCGTATTAGCAGTTTCTTTATGTTCGCATTAAAGTTATATCTTAAAGCCGGGTAATTTATTTCGATCAACAATAATTATATCAAAAAGTAAAAATTAAAACAGGTAAAAATTATCAATGTATTATTTTACGTTTTTACCGTTTTATATTACCGAAATACATGGGTTTAAAAACATTTACTTTGTTCGGTAACGGTAAAAATATGTCAAAAAAGCCCGATTTTTGCCGATTTCGGTAACGGTAATTTTGGTATTGCAGTCTCTATTTACAAACCCCAAAAGAAAGAGGAAGTCAAATCAAAAACACAAAATTTAATTCATAAAAGACTTTAGATTAACTAAACATGTTGTATTTATTATTAATAGTTACTTATGCATCTATAATTATGTATATTTGCTTGTTTCATTTCTTATTTTTTATAATAAACAAATATTTTTGAAAACGGTCCAATCTCATATATGTGATTTTGCTGCTTTAGGGGTATAGAAATAAATCACATATATGTGATTTTTCTGCCGAAAGGTTAAATATAACGAATTTACAAAACACGTAAATATCAGAAAATCAGCCATAGGTAATGATTTTTTTGTATATTTTCACTTTATAATAGCCCAAAGATATTCTTATAACTGGAAACTTCTTATTAATATTGCTCTTAACGTACATAAGTAATTCTACAACTATAACCTACATAGAAAAAGTGTTAATTTTACCCGTGGTCGAATGATGTAGTGATTCAGTAACAATAACAGCGTTTTTTATACGAAATAGTTCTTTTTTGTGTAGATATTCCACTTTTGCTTTTAAGGCCGTGTTCTTTTTTTTCCACTATAGTGAAATTTTAGGGTAAAAGTAGCCCAAAAAATTCACTATAGTGAATTTCGCTATGGTAAAATATTTTAAATTTTCGAACAAGAACAATTTCACTATAGTGAATTATTTTTTCATGTTCGGGGCTTAAAAAAATAAGGAATTACTATAGTGATTTTTCGATATAGTGAGCCACTATATCAAATTATTTAAATACCCCTAGTAAAGTCATAAAGATTTAACTAGACAAAGAAAAAGATTCGTAAGGTGTTGGATAAAGTACTAATGTACATCAATGGTGATTTTTGAGACATCAGAGGCAATGCCCAGAAAAATAAAGTCTCTGTGAGATACTGCCGCATAAGTATATTATATAAATATATATGTCGTCATTTTTTTCCTTTATATCATAGGATCGAACCACACTTTGACATTCCTGCAGGGTGGTTAACCTATCATGGGTATAGTAATCCTAAAAAATCTAGGTGAAAAATAAAATGATAAAGTATAAAAATTATTAAATAAATGTTGATGAGTCTTCATTTTTTTTTATTTATGCAATTTACGGTCGAAGTTTATACCATATTTAGCTTTGTCTAATCAAATCCTCGTCAAAGCAATTTTTCATGCAAAACAACAAAAACTCTAATTATTATAAAATTTATTGATCTATATTAACTGAGATGTTATCATCCATTTGCGGATAGTTAATACTAAAAGTGTTGTGCTTTAGTCTTTTTTTACGCTGTAAAAATCATGATTATCAGTCAATTATACTAAATACAAACACAATTACGAAAATTTGTGAATTATTGCACATAAAAACTATTGAAGTGTGCTTATCATTACATTTTGTTTATTACGAGACTAAAATCTTTTTTATCGCTTAGTTAAAGTTTAATACTATAGATAATGCCAGTAAACTGACATTTAACCCTTTCACAGTTACTGTCAAGTATACTTGACACCTAAATAACCCCCTTTTCTGGCTTTGTCAAGTATACTTGACACTATAATAACCCTTTTTTTATAAAGTGTCATGTATACTTGACACTCAAAATATTCTTAATTTAATGTCA
>JAQFYM010003943.1:0-16951 GCA_034694785.1 Agrenia bidenticulata | reverse complement strand
TTCTTCTGGAGCTTCTTCTGGAGCTTGAAAATTTAAATTTCATAGATAGTTAAATTTAAATGAAATACAATTTAAAAGAACGTTTGTGATATGTGTGGGAAAAAACCTTTAATAGGGCCGTAGCATTGATTCTGATTTTGTGAGCAATATTCAGGCTGAAGTCTATCCGGTCTCAAACCCCTTTGGACAAAGCGTTGACGATTTGTGACCATTCGGAACTCCGCTTCCATCCAACCCGTCGTCTTAGGATTTGTCCACAACCGTTCAGCATGAGCTGACGCCCTTGGCCACAATCTACCTTCAACTGACAACTCATCCGTCTTTCAAACATCATACACAATCAATTAATTCAATAATATCTATTAATATCCCCACAATCACTCATTTAAACTCAATTTTAATGTCAATCAATTGATTATAATTAAATCACCTGCTCAGTCCATAAAGGTGTTTCAGAGCCTAGTAGTAACCCTTGATCCCTTGCTGCATCCGCCATTGAAGTGTTGGTAAAATTTTCATAGATTTTATACGGACTGTTTTCATAGACTACCTAAGATTGAAAAATATTAAATTTAAAGTTGATTGTGTTATTATTTAGTGATTGATGGGTCTAGTCAACTACCTGCCACGCTTTATAAGGAGAGCACCAATTGAGACCGTCTCCGATCCAAGCGCTGAAACCGCAGTCCAAGTACATGGTGTCATAATTTGAGAAGATTGCTCGGTATCCTTTGTTGACCAATCCAGGGATTATTTCGTCTTCAACTAGAAATATCATTTCACATTTTATATATAATGTTCCATTCAATTGTTAATTAAATTATAATGAAACTTGAGTGTCCACCTCCACTCCAAATCTGGATGATATACTCGGAATTGTTCAAATATTTCTCCACATGCCCAAGTTCCGTTAAACCCGAAGTCCATACAATCGCTTGCATTCCCTCCTCCTTCGAAGCCTTTAGAAGCTTCTCATGTGCTATCACCAAATTTCAGATTGTAAATTAAAATCATTTTTTAAAACAAAAAATATTTAGTAGTAACCTTTGTTCTGAAATCGACTCCAGAGGTTGAGGAATCCTTCAGTGTCCGTACTATAATTATTTCCAGTCATCCAGTCAGTAATTAAAGAGCTTGAGTTGTAACACCGAAAGTCCACCTCATCTCCGCCCATGTGGAACAGGTCGTTGTCGAAAATGCTCAACATGCTTTGGAAAATACCTCCTGTCAATTACCAAATTAAAAACCATTTAAAACACTTACTTATAACTCTTGGTTAATATTGAAATCAAGTGTACCTAAAATATTGTACACATTGTCGTTAACAATGTTCAATTGTCCACAAGGGGGTTCGACACAATAGTCATACCACGGCTCTTGACCATTACAGACCACCAACTCCCCAAGATTTTCTTCCGGACCCCACTGCCATCCATTCCCTTTAATCAAATAGAAATTGGTCAAGTGAAATTGTCAAGATAGTTTAAAATGTGCTTTTAAATGAACCTGTATGAGCTGGCTCATCAAACTCGGGGACGATCTTAACACCTCGGACCCTAGCGTAGTCCACAATCCCTTTCATGTCTGAGACAGTGTAGATCTTTTTGGGACTATAAGCTCCATATTTGGTCATCTGATATGAATGAATGATTAGTCTCTTCTCTGTGTTATATTTGGAAGATGTGGATAAGGATGAGGTACCTGAGGATAAGCTGTGACTTGCATAGGGAAGGAGTGTGTGTCGGTTATGTGCCAGTGGAACATGTTGAGCTTGTTGTACGACATCCCATCGATCACTTTCAATATGCTCTCCACGGAAAAATAATTCCTGGCCGTGTCCAGGGAAATCCCTCGGTAAGGGTACGCAGGGGCGTCACTTATATTTACTGCATTTACAACCTAGGGAAACATGTTGGAAAATCCATTCACTTCTTAAATACGTGGACCAGATAGAATAAAACAGCTCATCTCACCTGAACGGCATTAATGTCCTCGTCATAGGCGATAAGCTGGCTGAGGGTTTCCAAGCCGTGCCGTGCTCCAAAATAAGTCACTGCCCCAATATCAGCTCTCACCGTCCTCTGATAAGCCATTCATTTCATAAGCTCCTTTCAAATCCAATAAGCTCTAGCTTATCTTTATAAAAATCATTTTAATTTTACGTTATCAGGATCGGATTGAATGTTGAGGGTGTAGGACTCATCCGTGGTCAACTTGAGGGACGTGTCGTTCCAATTCACTTGGCTGATGTTTATGGAGATGAGGAGGGAGTTGTTCCCTGCAGCTCCTACCGTTCCAAACGGGTCCTCCACACCGTTGTACTCTGGATGCATCTTTTTTCAAACAGTTTTTTTAAGGGAATCAATTTAAATATAAAGTATAAATGATGGATGAGCTAACTTTGAATAAATATCCTTTGAATATTTCCGTTCCACTTGTTATCATGTCCTTCATAGGTTGGGGGTACGTCTCATAGCCGGTGAAGTTAATCTTGGCTGGATATAGGGGGGTAATCCCCTTTCCTAGCACCGTCTGAACATTTGTTCAACCCTTTTAATTGTTTGAAATAAATGTAGTTGCTAATTCAAGTTGAGAGGAGTACCGTCCCAGTCGGTTTGGGTAGTAGACTTCCGGCCTTGTCACAGTTAAGCTTGCAAATGTCCATGGAGACCCTTGTACTTGTATTTGATGCGGGGCTCCTGGAGCAGCTCTCATTTTCACACACCCAAGTCCAAGGGGATGTTGACACTTGTCTATAAACAAGTCAACAAGTCAAAAACTATTACTTTCAATTTCATATACTCACAAATAAAATATAAATTGGTTTCTCAAAATTAAGTTTGAAATATAAGTATGAAAATAAATATGAAATTGATATTTAATTGATAGATGAGGATAATTACCCTAATTCTGGATAATTCTGGGTTAAATTATTATTTAATATTGATATGAGTATGTTAAAATGATTTTATAATTAATTAAATATATGGAAATCATTGTTTTTTTTAATAATTAATAATTAATAATTATTGATTGAGTTTAAGGGGAAAAGTGTTTACCTTATATCGCAAAGTCCATTGAAAGCCAAGGCTAATAATAAGAATAGTGCTGGAGTCATTTTAATTAAATGATCCATTTTCTAAACCCTTTAAATCCTCTTACTAATTAGCAATCCTTTTAGAACGATTTATTTGTATTTTCACTTATCAATTTAAAAAGGGGTAAAAAAGCTTTGGATGAATTTCGGTAGGAAGGTTAAAAGGGAGTGAGAGGTTTTGATGTGAAAATGTTTATTCTATTTGATACCTAATTCCCAATCTCTCTCAATCTCAATCATCAGAAAAGGATATGATAAAACATGACATTTAATACTCTGACAATTGACACTAATACTTATTTTCCCCCTTTTGTGATAACAAGTTGTTCATTATTGACGAGCTCTTTATCCCCACCCTCTCTGTACATTGAATCTCATTGAATCCATCTCCTTCACAATCACGAGTCCCATATTCATGGAATTATACAAAGAGAATACCTAGTCCGCATCTCCATCAATTAAGCTTTTCAATTTTCAAATCCTCCAACCGAGAATTTTTTTTATAACAGGTATTATATATTTAGCAGGCCCGAATGGGGCGGAAATAAAACTATTTCACATTAAGCATTGATTTTTTAGAAAGATTCATAATTCCATCTCTCACCTCGTTCTTGAAGTAGATGGAATGATCTATTGACCTTTGAAATCTGTAGGATATTTAAGGAGGAGGAGTGAAACAGACAAATATTTAAATCTAATTATGGAGTTGATATGAAAGGATTATGAGTTTTGAACTTTAATGGGAATTCAAAATTGTATTTCATGTGAGTTAACGTTGTGTTATGTGAATATTTATTATTGGTGTTTGATGGATGGATGGATTGAAACTCAATGATTAGTCCTTGTATAAGAGACTTAAGAGATCAACACTTACTCACCCAATCCCTTTTATCTTATCTTGTGGGATTTTTTATTCCCCACCTTTGACCTAATAAATCTGGATTAATTTAATTAATCTCCAGCCGCAATCCCCTGCATTCACATAGAACAAGGCGTGTCCAAAATCCCCAATAAAAAGTCTCACGGATGCTAGGTGGAGATTTTGATTTTGATTTTGGATAATTTTAATTATGCCCAATTATAATAATGAAATACATTTTCAAATTATAAATCTCTTTAATGAATTGATTTGAAGATATGGATTGAAATGCTTAAGGTAGAATTGTTGGGGCTGTACGTGGAGGTTGAGTAGCTCGAGTTACAGGAGCGGAAGTGGGAGGAGGCGGTGGCGTGGCCTGGGTAGCTGGAGTAGCAGTCAAAGGGGGCAATTCTCGGGTCACTGGACTCATTGTTGATTGTGTAAGGGGGGGCAATTGAGTCATTCGGGTTACTGGACTCATTGTTGATTGTGTAAGGGGGGGCAATTGAGTCATTCGGGTTACTGGACTCATTGTTGTGGTTGTAGTGGTGGTGTCAGGGACGTTTATGAAGATATCACAGATCCGGATGAGACCCAGTGGGGGGCAGTGGCAATGACTTTTCACCGTGTCATTTCCGGTGCTCGTGATCGGGTTTATAAGGCACGATAGGTCAAACTTTTCTGAACATCAAATTTATAATTATTTAAAATATGATTTAAAATATATTTCAAAGTAAACTAAAATGAATGTAAAGACTGAAAAGGAGGAGAGTTACTGGTAGTCTTGCTAAAAACCCATTTGGATTGGACCTCTGGAGCAAAGGTAAGGAGGACAACTGCCCCCACTGCCAATATCACTTGACACCTCCCCATTTTTATCTTCTACTTTTTCTGACTGTAGGCTTGAAAATTAGAAGTAAGTATTAATCGTGTTGTGAGTTTCGGAGGGTTTTAAACTGAGATCGAAGAGGTCCTCAACGATCCGTTTTATATAACGAGCACATGTAATTATCCAAAGATTTATTACAACTTTGTACATTTTTTCAGAGCGCTAGTCTATTTTAAGGAGCACAAAATATGAAACCAATAAGTTTCAAAGAGATAAGGATATGAAATACTCAGATATACAAACGTCATTGCGGTAGTTTAAATTGAATTAATTGGTTAAGCTAGTAAGAACATGTCTGGCAATTCAGATGGACAAACTAATGGATTGCGGAAAATATTGTTGCTAAAAAAGCTTTATTAATTCTGCCATTTCAAAAACAAGGTCAGCTTAGAAATAAGAGTTTGAACAAATGGCTTCAATTTCAATCATTAATTATCTACACTTAATTTACTTGGCTGGTGGCCTTTAGATTTTTGAAGTTAATTAACTCCATTTCCTGGATTCATGAGCTGACCGAAACTGACACTCGATCAGAGCTTCCTTTGGACTCGTATGATATGATCCAAGTAATTAAAGGAGTGTAACATCATTCCAAGACTTCTCCACGGGATTGACAATCGTTTTTATTCACTTTAGTTAAAAGTATGGCTGGATTAGGGATTAGAGCTGGATAATTGATAATTAAATCGTATGGAACTATATATTGTATTAAATATGGTGAGATTATATATATGATCTACACCAGGGAATGATATATCACTCCTCTCCAACATACAACTACACATTCAATAGCGACATTAACCCACCCATTAAATTAGATTTAATTCAGAGTTAATTACATTCAATTCTCATCTCAGGGATCATTTCATTACCCGTGGGGGCGGTTACCCACAACTCAGCACGGAGATATTCTAATAGTACACTTATCATTCATTTTATGTTGTGGACACGAGGTTTGTATTACATAAAGTTTCTCAGGTTTAAATGCATTCAGCTTATCAGAGTCAAAATTACAGTCATTTTCCAAGGTGATGTCTAATTGTTATATGTACATGAGGATACATTTGATAACTTAAATAATATATATCACCCCTACCAAACTAACTTAGACCAACAATCTAATTTGTAACAGCAAGCTTAATTAAGTATTTAATTACATTGGGAAGATGATATTTAGAGAGATGGTCGTATGTGGCATAAATTCTCTCCCCACAGGGTGGGGAAATATATGTATTTTCAATTAGGTAATTCGGGGATGATTCGGAAGGTGGATTGATGATCCGGACTTTTGGAGAGAGGAGTAGTGATTACTATGAGTCCTAGTCAATAATTACCTAAACAACCTCATCACATAATAATCAAATCTACGCACTCAACCTTAGAAAGAAAACACTTTGAGATTTAACTGTTTCAAATAATATGGCTTAAAGTAGCTACTTGCAACCTGTGAATAAATACAAACTTAAACATAAGTCAATTAACCGACAACCGAACTGGCTAATAAATAAACTCCCTAGCACACTCAACAAGACGACAGGAATTTGCATAATGAGGATTACTCAAGGCTTCTTCAAGGACAGGTACACACTTTCATTCTTAGATACTAGTCTCTTATCAATATCATATTCATTAGTTCATTACATACTCGTACAAGCACATCTCCTCCCATTTCAAACGCTCATCTCAACATAAACTCAACCTCATCTCTTTACTAATAAGTTGGCCTTAAAAAGCGGAGCCCTTCAGTCCTCTCTAACAAGTTGTGACAATCATCTAAGGACTTGTCATTAAAATCAAATTCCCTCTTCTCACAAAACAAAATCAAATTGAGATCCATCAAACTTAAACCTTTAACATACTAAAGGTCAATCATAACTATCCACCCATCAAAACCCTACACAGCTTTGTCAATAAGCCGACTTCCTTTCAACAGTTTCAAATTCAAAGCCTTAGCTCATCACACTTTCCTTGGACAATAATTAAGTATGAAATTAAGCCTTGGATAAAGTACAAGAACGGACAGAAGCTAATCCTTCTATTATGGCAACTCAATCAGATTTTTATGTTTATCAACTAATATATAACAAAACTAACTGTTCTTGCATATTTTTAAATCATAACGATAGCCAGTACGTGGGAAATTAAAGCCCTCTCCCCTTTAACAACTTTTGAACAGATTGAGAAATGTCCAAAGCCGAAAGGGATTATTCTCATCCGCACTGACATTTAATTAATAAGCTAGTTACATTGTTTCCGTTACTAAAACAAAATTCACAACGAGAGGTTGCAGATTATTTGGCCACCAATATAATTTCCTCACCCCTTCAAAGTTCAAAGGTGGACATGTTTTTCTCCTTAGTTTAGATTAATACCATTTTCTAAACACGATGATTAAATGAGAAAGGAAGTAGTAGTAATTATAATTATCCTTCATATTTGATATGGGAGGTTCAGAGGAACGGATTATTTGGATTAGCGGATGGGCCGGAGGTGGCGGCGGAGAAGCTGAAGGGATTCAAGACACCTTTCATACTCGTCGATGAGAAATGTGAGGATGAGTTTTGAGAGAAGAGATTCCCAAGCGGTGGTGTGTCCATGGGTGGAAATCCCCCCGAGTTAATTGACGATGACATGGGGACAGAAGAGTGGAAGTTGGTGGAGTGACTAGAGGGGAAGATGGACCCATTGCCCTTGTTATTATTGGAAGTGTGCCATGAAGCTGAAATAGACAAGTTCAAAGAGTATTTAGGACGTGAGCTTCCCACACACGCTCTACAAGAAGTGTCCTTGTCATTCCAAGTCATTTCAGATATTCTCAACGATTCATAATTTGTGACAATCATCCCGAAATTGGCAACCCAAGAGGTGGCAAGAGGTGTCAAAGATGATCTTGTTAAATTATAAACTTACGAGAGGGGAAGAATGGATTGGCGGATGTCCCATTCACCCCCCACCCATTCGTCACCGTTCCTCCGGTTCCTCGGGGTGGAGATCCTCCTCCTGAATATCCAAAAATTAAATATCATTTCCATCTCATATCGCTTACTAATAGTTACTAGTAAAGTCAATTGTAATCGTCAAGTGTTTGAAACTGTGGACTAAGGCTGTGCTCTCTGTTCTCTCATCTTTACTCTCCACTTGCCATTTCTAAGAGAGGGGAGAGGGCGGAGAGATGTGAGGAAGGCTAATTTGCATAATTGTTTTGAAATCCCTGAGGAAGTTATATTATTATTACAACTAGGCCAAGAGCTCATGAATATTTAGCAAGACAGAGACAAGTGAGAGCTAACGTTACTTAACAAGAGAGAAGAGAGCTTTCATTTATGGCCCATGCATCCGGACAATACCAATAATAATATCTACACACCCGTCTAAACAAAAAGGAACACTTCACTCGGCAACAGGATGCACAGCTACAAAGCAATACAACATCACTCTACCCAACCCTTCTACTTTTCATTTCACAGATCCATATTTTATGGATCAGTGTAGTGAAGCCCTATAAATATGAGCCAGTGTGGCTTGTCCAAGTTTTAAATGATGTCAAAATATAAAATGAAGGGAACGAACCTTGTGAGAAAGGATTTGGCTGATTAGGGGAGGTAGAGTACCAACCGGCGGCCCCTGGACCTCCTCCCGAACACGATAAGTTCGTTGGGACAGATGCGGAACTCGAAATGCCGTTCGACACACCACTTCCTGCAGGAGCGTCTACATCTGCAAAACCCAAAAACACCTCATCAAATTAATACAACACCAATCCCAACCGGTCAATAAAACCAGACGATAAGTTAGAAAAAAATTCACAAACTGCTTTCTTCATAGTAAAAATAAAGAGCTTACGCTTGAACATGTCATCCAAGTCCTTAAGGGCGGCATACCGATCCTGAGCCGAAGTCCCATTTCCATTACTTGCAGGAGGAGGAGTTTCCTTGACAGTCTGAGAGTTGGAGTTGCTATGACCATTAGTTCCATGATAAGGAACCAACGGCTTTTGTTGCAGGGAGTCAAAGTTGGCAAAATTATTGGATGACACTGAGGAAGATGGGAAACCATTTGAAATGATTCCATTACTCCCAGCCCCACCGGCTTTGCTCGTAGGTGGGGAATTGAATAGATCGGCCGGAGCAAAGTTCCCATTTCCATTGGTAGGGCAAAAGGCTTGGTCAAAGTTGGCAAAGTCTGCATTAAAGCCATTAGGATTAGCGAAAGTAGTATGATCGCCCCACGGGTCCTTGGTGTTCTGGCTATGATTAGTGTTAATGATCTTTTCGTCGTGATTGGACAAGTTGTTGATGAAATTTATGGGGGCTGGGGAGTTGATGGACACGTGGTTGTTCCCATTGGAACTAGAGTGCATATTAACTGACCCGATGAGACTACTCAAGGGCTTGATATCAGGCAGGGTCACAGAGTTCACTAGTCGATGGGGCTGGGAATTCCTCAGGTTGTTCATCACAGGGCTGGGATTGTTTTGATTCTGCTGCAAGGAGAGGGATGAGCCTGAAGAGGCTGAGGATAAGGACGGAGACTTCTGCATCGTACTCCCTCCGCTGGAATTGCTTATGGAAGAGGCTGAAGATGAGAGGGCTCGGGCAGTTTGGGCTTGGATCTCCGTCAACTCGCACTTGGGCAACTTGGAGGGGTCCACGTAATACCGTTTCTGCTCGTACTTGGCGGACATGTGACTTTTTAGAGCGTTTCGACGATCCGGGTCCTGCTCTGACCCTATGTGAGAGTCCCTTGAAGTGTGAGTGGCCATCCACACTTTTCGACAGTACTGGAAAGTAGTGGAAAGATTAAAAGGATGAGTAACGAGCTCCTCAAGTTTCTTATTGCTCTTATCACCCTGCCAAACAGACTACTCCTTGTGTCAAGAGCTTTTTTAGTTTACTGATTCGCAATTGACCACGTCCTTCTAATACATGGAATAAGAATTGAATAAAAATGGGCAAAGCTATCATAAAATTCATAAATCAAACTCCTTGGCGACTTTTTATGGGGGAACGAGACGTCCGAGTAATCTCAAAGATAAATACAACCCACTTCTTCTAAAGCTTTTAACCATTAAGAAGCTTATGAATGCCAAAAAGATAGTCCACATTCCAAGAAGCTTATCAATTATTTATTTAATAGACAAGGAGTTCAATGTGACATGAATTCGCATACTCGGCAATGGAGCTGAGGATAGTTTGAGCATGCTGTGACTTTGAACTCCCTTCTACGAACACGAACACCACGAGCACATGAAATCAATGCACGTAGTAAGACACAGCCGACCTCACACGTTACACAGGCTAAAGGTCACCAAAACCCAGACTGGCAACTCAGTCCATTCTTAACCCTTCACTCACCCCTTCAACGACAGCACAAAAAATGCCTCGTCAACGTCTTCTCCAAAAACCGTATTTAATCATTTCAATCCAACTACTAGCTAACCCATAGAACTATATACTAAATACAACTAGCTAACCTAATCTATCTACCTAAAATCTATTCACACTCACCTCATTTCCCCGTGATTTCAAAAGTTCAATCTCCTCAGGGCTGAAGCTTGCCATGGATATGGATTTGACCCGATGTGGTGGTGTCAGCCCCCGTCTACAACATCATTACAAAGAAAGTCTTATTAAGCATACACACACATACTACCTTCATTTGTCATTGATTGAGTCTATGAAATACAATAAAAGCTGGAATCCAAATCAAGGCACAACCTGATCGATAACCAAGAGGAACAGGATTGAGAGAAATCGACCAAATAACTTTCCACCAGTTGGGAATAATATAAAAGGGCAGTGGGGGTATTATCAACACTCCAATCACTGAGTAATCAAAAACCTCTTGGAAGTCAGACGACCACGCGATCACATCCTATTATTATATTAACTCTCACTTAACTATTCATAATTTAGCATTCCTAAATCAATTCAATACACAAAAAAAAGATATTAAGAAATTTTTCCAGCTATAAAAATCAAGAATGACTGATCGACACACACTCGACAAATAAGATAAAAAATGGGGACTAATGACTAATCCAGTTCCAAGTACAGCATATGAACCCACAACAATGACTCACACACTCTCTCCTCCACAAAAAACCTCCAAACAATGAATAAAAATAATGGCAACGTTCAATGAAACAGTGGACTACTCACAGGAGTCCGGAGCAAGTCATACAGACGAAGGATCCGATTGTGGTGTTGATATAGGTCGGTCCCCTCTGAGCACAGTCGAAGCAATGCCGATTGCAAGGGACCTGTGACAAGTCCCTTAGGGCCTTCATATTTGCATCATCCACCAATTTACTCGCCTTCCCATTCAACAGCCCCGACTTACTCATCCTTCTAGCAGTGAGCAACAGGAAGTGACCTCAAAGCTCAGCTCTCAACTTCAATTAAAAAGGTCACACAACACAACTCAATAGACGAAGGGTATAGGCACTACCCTTCCAGGGTCACGGGTACTATTCCTATCTTTTTATGGTCAGATGTCAGATCCGTGTCACGTTGAAACTAATCCACAGGTTACTCACCTACCCAAAGGCCAAAACACTCTTTGACTTTCTAAAGTTCCGCTTTCAATTGTTGAAACCGAAATGTGTCTGGCAACAATCCAGATCTGCGTTTCCTTAAATTCCAATTAACTCCGGACCGACTTTCAGGAATTCCCACTTGCAATATCTGAAAATAATTATAAATTAATTCTTATTACTTATTAGTAATTAGCATTAACTGATGAAACAAATGATTAAATATTATCTGGAAAGGTGAGTAAAGGAAGACTATGTACTATTTGACCTTAGAGGTAGGTGTGGGGACAATCTTTTAGTCTTAATAGCTCTTTGAAGTTATTTTATTGATTAAATGTGAGTTTGGATGTTGTCAAGGCCCACCTGTGCGGCCAGTGCGTATAAAAAGTAGTGACACCACTGATTGAGCCAAATCTAATGGGTTTTAGTAGTTGAGGTCCAAGTGTGTAGTCCGTCTCCAAGGAAGTCTTGGCAACTTCTGGATAGTGTGTAATATTATCTCTCCAGTTTTCCCACCAGCTGCAAACCTCCAACGGCTCCAACGACTCCAACTGGATATCAAGAAAAAGCAACACGCATGAGTTCCCATATCAAATAATAAATCCAATCAATTACAATCTTATCAAAATCTTCCCCACCTTACTTACACTACAGACTACAGCTAGTTGGGATTACAACTAATTAGATTATCATAGCTAGACAACACAAGCCACTCTCTACTCTTTACATGGTGGCTAATTATTCAAGCCTTTTTGTGACTGGAAGAATTATATGCGTACCCCAGTCCCCTTCGTCAAGCCCACTATTTAAATAATTATGCAATTCAAAAATGAGCTTTTGTTTTTTTAGACTTGAGTAAGTATTGAAAGATATAAGTTGGCTAGGGTTTCCAAAAGAAGTGGGGACCTTCCATGTAGTTAAAGAATTAATGTGTGAATGACTAATGACTAATCCTTATGCTAATTACGAAAACTGTTTATTTAAAGTTTCTCTCCTAATATTTACTCTCTCACCTCTTTCCATTTCACAAATGTTCACAAATGTTCACAAATGTTCACAAATGTTCACAAATGTTCACAAATGTTCACAAATGTTCACAAATGTTGGGTTTCCGGAGGAGCTGAGGTTGAGTAGCTAAAAAGCTCCATTCATTTATATTTTTAACTTACTATAAGTTATTTAACTTTATAATGCTCCTAGAACTTATATAACACTAACTAAAGATTAGTCACCCCTTTGCTGCGGTTAGTGGGCTTGAAATTACTTTATCCGCTCTTGCTCATGAAACTTAGAATTTAACAAGCTTGTCCACTGACTCCACTTCTCCAGTTCTCAGTTATGTTTCAATTTATAGTTTGTAGTTTGAAAGAATCCAACTTTCCCCACTTTTCTGTGCTAAATGAAACTTTTTCCCCTGGGCTTAGAATTTTTTATGGACGTGTGGTATTCTGGTATTGAAATTGTGGATAAGGTGATTAAATATTTGACTATATACTATGGTGTCATTAGTATTGGCCGTGTGCGGTCGATATCACTAAAACGAATATCCATAAAGGTAATAGCCATAAGTTATAATAGCTCGAAGGTAATGAAAGGTATCTAATGTTGTATTATAACCTATAACAATTTTTTTTAACCTATCATCCATCAGCCTGTATTTTTTTGTTGTAAATAGGACAGCCAGTTCAGTTCAATCATCCTCATCTTAAATTAGTTAAATTCTATTCTAATTTTGGGGTGAATACATTATGGATGATTTTAATTTCCGTCATTATTACTGAACCCTATTAACATTAACGAGTAACCCTCTTCCATCTTCACATGTATAGAATCCTTACATTTTTAAAACCACAAAAAAGATTAACTAACCTTTATATAACTTTTATGTCTTAGCCAGTAGATTTGATGTTTTCAGGCCATTAAGATTAAGAAGGACATCCACTTAAGTCACAAGTTGACACTTGTTCCTCAACAAAAGGCCGAGGGGACTTTTTAGATCTTTCCAAACTATTTAGACTCTTAAAACTTGGTGATAAATGATTAAACTTCTTTGTGGTTTAAAATCAATGTGTATAACCCAAAAAGAGTTTGAAATGTTTTTTGATGAACTTGTTGAGAAAAGGGTTAGAGAGATGAAGGAGGTGGTTGCTTCGTACTTTTCTAACACGATGTTAATAATAAATGAGATGACGTCAGTTGTGCTACTCTCCTCTTAAGTCTTAAACGATATTAACTCCAAGATTCTAACTCGTCTTCTTAGTAGGGTTAGAAAAAAGTCACAAGTCTTTCACGAGTTCACGAGCACACAACACATCCGCCTTCTTCTTCATCAAAGAATGCCAACCTAATAACTTGACTACAACCTACAACTTACCACTTGATCTTCTTCATCTTTCATATAAAGAACATCCCTATCTGCCATACCCACAACTTCCTATTAAGCAACTTGGATAGAGACTACATGCACATAATAGTAGTATGGATCCAACGGATTCTTTATACACGCGTCTAATACTGGCTAAACAAGAGCAGAGGTGCACTCCTCATCCCTAACACTATATAACGGCTGAGAAATCCAAGGGCCCGTCCGGAGGGCCTCCCAATCTTAATCTTTAGTACCTTTTTATTCAATGTTAAAAAACGAAAAAGATTTAGATTGGGAGGCCCCTCCGGACGGGCCCTTGGATTTCTCAGCCGTTATATAGTGTTAGGGGTGAAAAGGGGTCAAAATTAGTTTTTGAATCCTGGACTTCTCTGTTTCAAAACCTGTGGTTGGTAGCCCAAAAATAATTCAGCAGGTTCGATTTGTTGATATTTATTATCAGACTCGGTTGCCGGATTAATATATTACAATTTACAATTCACAATAATTGATACTCAACACCTGTAAGATGAGCAATTAGTGGCTGCCGACTCATATTATTACTATGGATCTCAACCCACAGCAGATGTTGGAGAAAAACTACACAAACTAATAAATAATACAAGTTTTACCATTTTAATGCACATATAGCTCTAGAATATGATGGCTAGGTTGCTATTTAACGATCGATTTCACCAAAAACAACGTCTAAAGTACCAATAATCGCTACAATATCAGCTAACATGTGATTCTTGCCAATTTTTTCGAGACATGCTAAATGTGCGAATCCTGGGGCTTTTATTTTACACCGGTATGGCTTGGAGCTGCCGTCTGAGACTAGATAAACTCCGAATTCCCCTAAGAAATCAGAGATTCCATGATAGTACACAATATTCAAATACTACATCAAGAAATGATACATAGAGTTAGTCATCAGTTATCTTACCTTTAGGAGCTTCGATTGCAGTATAAGTTTGACCAGGAGGAACTGTGTATCCTTGGGAGAACAATTTAAAGTGGTGGATAAGGGCTTCCATTGAAGTCTGTGAATTCAAAGGATTTAAATCTTGTTTAAATCGTCTCAGATATCAAAAATTAAAAATGCTGTACATAGATGTAACTATTGTTACCTTCATTTCAGTTCGACTTGGGGTAGAAATCTTTGCATCGTCTGTTTTCACTGCTCCTTCTGGCATTTGATTTAAACATTGATCAATGATCCTCAGGGATTGACGCATTTCTTCAACACGACACAAGTATCTGAACAGAAATACAAAGTTCAATTATTTGCCCAATGCCCTTGACTTGAACTATTTGCATTTATTTACTCTACCTGTCATAACAGTCCCCTTTTGTTCCGATTGGTACATCAAAGTCAACCAAGTGATAAGCATCATAAGGTTGAGATTTCCTCAAGTCCCATTTAATTCCCGAGCCTCGTAGCATAACCCCGCTATTAAAACCAATTAATTGATCCGCTAATAATGAACATCGTTCTTGATCCAGAGGATTTTCAAATATTTATCCTAATGGAGATTATTTATTATTACCTGAATCCCATATTAAGGGCTTCTTCAGCAGTGATGATTCCAATATCGATTGTTCGCTGCTTCCAAATACGATTCGCTGTCAACACATCTTCAACTTCGTCCAAACGCTCGGCAAATTTCGATGAGAACTCGTAGATGTCATCCATTAGACCCAATGGCATATCCTAAATGATTTAGTTGAGTTAATATGATACTTTGAAAACCAAACAGGTTCGTAGCCCTCAATAATTAATCAATAATTGTAAAAGGTGTTATTTATTACAAGAGCCACTCCTCCGGGACGAACATACGCTGCGTGCATCCTAGCTCCGGAAACTCTCTCATAAAACTCCATCATTTTCTCACGCTCTTCAAAGAGCCAAAAGAATGGAGTAAGGGCACCAATGTCAAGGGCATGAGTTCCTACGGCCATGATGTGGTTCAGGATTCGAGTGATCTCCGCAAAAAGTACTACATCCCAAATAAATAACCAAGTTTAAGCTATTAATTGATATAAAATGAATGAGCTTGGACTGGTTTGAATGTAATTACCTCTAATATACTTTGCTCGTAAAGGAATATCGATATTTAAAAGTTTCTCCACAGCGAGAGAGTAGCACTGCTCATTGCACATCATCGACACATAGTCTAACCTGTCGAAATAAGGAAGGGCCTGTGTGTACGTCTTATATTCGATGAGCTTTTCAGTTCCTCTGTGAAGTAGTCCGATATGAGGATCAGCCCTCATCACCGTCTCTCCCTCCAGCTCGAGAACAAGTCGAAGTACTCCGTGGGCAGCGGGGTGCTGGGGCCCAAAGTTAAGTGTCACATTCTTGACCTTTTTCTCGATCATAGGGCGCCTTTCAGCGGCCATTATGGCGCTCTTCCACTGCTCATGTTCTGGCGTCCACATCAAAGGTCCTGAGTTCTCTTTCATGAACTTTTCATCGGGGTACCATTTCGCAGCTCCTCGTACAGGCTGTCGTCTATTTGATATTACAAAATTAGTTAACATGATGTATTTTAGAATTTATAAGTTTAAAGAAAATGAAAGAGGAAATGAATTACTCTGAAACGGAGTTGGTATTGGCCGCATTAAGGATCCCTAAAGTTTTGCAGAGTCCAGAGCCAATGACTGGAGCCTTGCGGGTCAAACTAGCTCCAATAACGGAGGCCATTGTGATTATATTTAATTAATAATTAAGTTTAAAAATTCAAAAGCTGGCCGTGTTGTATTATACAATTTAGTCTCCAGATTTAAACTTTCCCTCACTTTTCTCTCCAACTCCCTATAAGATAGCTCTATGTCTTTTGTCTCTTCTTTCTCCTTCTTGGGCCAAGAGTCATGAGATTTTTAAGCTTAAAATTTCGAAAACTGGTCGAACTAGGTCAACTAGGAATCAATTGTCCTTACGAGTAATTGTCAATGGTGAGTGGCCAGTGAATGACTTGCTTGCATGGGAATTTAGGACACAATTTTTACCATTTCATTAGTACATTTGATATAAATCAATTGCTCTTTGGTAAAAACGTAAAACATGTGAAAACAAATGGCACTTGTGAACTAGTACTTATCTTATTCTACAACTTGACAAAGGATTTAGTTAGTTAGATTTATTATTAAGCGCAGGATCAATTTGACGATCCAGATACTCAGCAGTTCGTTTGAGATGCCGTTCA
>JAQFYM010003942.1:0-16957 GCA_034694785.1 Agrenia bidenticulata | reverse complement strand
TCCTAAATTTAGACCCCCCCCCCTTAAATTCAGGCGTAAAAAATTTTAGAGGGGGGGGGGTTTGCCCCCTATCCCCCCCTAGCTACGCCTATGCCTGACGAACCCCTTTTTTATACTTAAAAGCATTGCCTCACTTAGAGTAGACTCTAACGGTCATTTATGTGATCTTATACATACGCACTATGAATCTACTCATACCCAGTCATGTTCCGTCCTTAACTAGGGTTCGGAACAGATTTTTATGATAAACCATGTCATACACTTTCTTGAGGTCAAGAAATAGTAAAAAAGTCGGCAATTTGTATAACTTGGTTCGTAGGTACTCTTCGAGCAGCATGCTGCTTGCGCCACGCACTCCTTATTTTAAATGAAGCCGCATTGCCGCGGCGAGTACTCCCTGCTTTTTCCTATTTTTTAAACCCTCGTGGCCAGGATCTTAGTAAATACCTTTAGATGGGTATTTATCAGGGCGATGCCTCGATAGTTATTAGTTGTGAAGGGGTCGGCCTTCTTGTGGATAGGGACTACCACACAGTCTCTCCATTTTAAAGGAAAAGAGTCCCCCGTGTAGACTTCATTAAACAAGTGTAGAATACACTTGGCCATTGGACTTTTTGTGGTTTCCTCTTTTCCGACAAGCTTGCAGACTTCGGCGGGTATACCGTCGGAACCACAAGCTTTATTGTTGATTAATCTCAACAGGGCCCTGGCTGATTTCGACCAGTTTATCGCTGCATCTGTGATTTCTATAAATCGGGCTTGTGCTTGTAGAACTACCTTTTTTTTGCTTCTGGGGTCAGCACTAAGCATGGCAAAGTTCTGCTCCCAATTTTTGGCGCAGTTGTTAAAATCTGTTTCAGGAATGTTACTTCCTGGTTTGAAGACTATTCAGGCGTGGGCACATCTTGAATTGCGACCTGTTAGTCTATTCACATGTTTCCATGCGTTTCTGTGATCATTCTTTTTGAGAAATACACAGCCTTCGGCAATAAAGTTTTGCAAACTTCGTCGTCGGGCTTACGTGGCTTTCTGCAAAGCCTACGTGGCCTTCTTGAGTTCATCGATTAGCAGTCTGCCTCTTTGTACTCCTGCAAAGACTTGGCGTTTCTCACGCTCAGCCCTTTTAATCCTGTTTGGTATTTTAGCCCACTCATGTCCTACCAGGGCCAACGTATGACTTTAAGTTCCTTCAGTACGTCAGTCAGCTTCATATAGAAGCTCGTCACTACAGGGCATAATTACAGAAAATCATCATTGAATTCATTTAATTTGTTTCCCTTCAGCATATTTAACAACATAAAAATTACTACAGTCAAATATGATGACTGCAAATAAAATATAATATGACTTGTGTATTTTTTAGTAACTAGTCAGGTATCGGATAAAAAACTAGACCCGAAGCTCGACTTTTTTTAACTACCCGATTTACATATCTTTTTTGTTCCAAATATTTTTTAAACTAATAAATGACCAAAATTCTATCAATACACGTCAATAGGCAGTAAAATTTATCGTAAGATATACCTTTTCTAATATTAGTTTTGCTTATATTTTCAATCCATAATTTTTTTAGATATTGGCAATTCCCTGTTCTAAAACTTACAAAATACTGCGGGGTATGATATCTACATGAAATTGCTTTTTTAAATTCAGTTATGATATCTGCTGCTTAAATACATGCACTTTTGGCGACCTTATTAATATCTCTGCACTTTTTTTAAAAAATTAATCATGCTGTCAGAATCTTTTAAGTGTGATTGAAATACCGTGCAGACATATTGAAAAGAAGGGAATTCTTTTTTGTAGAAAATGGTATCTAAAAGACATGAACGCAAAATGTTGCAATGAAGTCAACATAGAAAAAAAATGATGAAAATCAAACTAAATAGACGTCCTTTATTCTTAAAATATACATTAAACTTTTTAAAAGCACACAAAAAACTTTACTATATAAAACGTTTCATTTCTATTTAATTCGTATTTTATGTAATTATTCCGCCAAAAAAGTTTTCAACGTTTTTTTTGTAAATTTCTAATACTTATATATTTTTTGTATATTCTGACTAACCTGTATACATGATATAAACGTACCATCTAACGTATAAAAGTCTTTGGTTATCTGTTCTGATTTCTATACATTTTTCTATCATATCTTTCATTACTACTTTTTACGCAATACACGTTTACAGAAGATGAAAAATAGTCGAACCGGATAAAGGTCTTTTGAATATATGGAAAAAATGATTATGTGGCTACAGGATTTAGACGTACGATAGTAAAACATGCAGTAAAATACTAACACGTAAATTATAAAATTAAAGCATTGTTAAAGTAAGTAAACGTTTAAAAACATCCAGCAATAAATTTGCTTCTTATTATATATGCAAAGGCAATCAAAGTATGCAGTACTGCTATACAGTTGTGCAGTCGTTGTTTTTTAAGAACACTGTTATTAGATGTAGAGTATGTATAGCGAAAAATTTAATTTTTGTTATATTATAAACTTACAACATTTTTTAAACAATCAGCTTTCATATTTTGTTATTTAGCAAGCTTTTTTGCAAATAATATTTGTAAAACGAGTTTCAAAATAAGAATAAAGCGTTATACATATTTTCAAAAACCTTACCCGAAATCACCCAACAGACATGACCCGTACCCCGTGTATATGTAAACTGTCTAGTCAGGTAATATCCTAAGTTTAAAACTGCAATAATTCATATTAATATACATTTAGAAGGCATTATTTTATAGTTTTTTGGGATTTGTGAGTTCCCTTATTATAAATTTGACAGCTAAAATATGAAATAACAAAAAATATATGACTACACAAGGTTGAATTTTTTTAAAAAAACTCTAAAAGGCTATTTAAAGATTTTTAGATTTGTTTATTTGGATTTTTTGTATTCTATTACCATATAGTAAGTAATAAGCAGCTTTTTTCGAAAACTCGAATTATTACATATTTATCAATAAAAAAAAATAATTAAAACACTTATTCTGTAAGAATGTGGTTATCATGCATTCTGTAAACAATATGGCAGACGATAAACACAGTAAACAGCTGCCTTTACTATTTCTTAAATCCAAAAACTGCAAGAAACTGCTTTACTTAAATTTATTCATGCATTAAAAAAAAATTAATAAAAGTTTATTCTATGTAGAGAAAATTTTATTTAGGTGTATCTGCAACAAATCTATTTGAAATGCTTGAAATTGTATTTTATGACGTAAAATGCTAATGCTGTTGTATAAATTTGGTTTTATTACAGCAATATTCACGTTATACATGCTTTAAAGTTTTATTTTTTAAAAACATATTTTTTGACGTTTTTTTTCAGATGTAATTGTAATTTTAAGATTTCGATATAACTTAGTATATTTTGATTAGACATATTAGATATTTAACCGCTGTGTAAATTGCCTAAACCAAAAAATATGGCGTTTAGAAGCATCTTTACTACTTTAAACTAATAAAACTGCTTGTGAACCACCATAGTGCACATACATATACAGAATATGTACATAAGTAAGTTTTTTTTATTGTTTCTTTATACTTTTATAAATCGCACTAAAGTGACTACAATAATATTTTTCGTTAGAAAAAAATATGTGCGCGTATTGATCATCAAACCAGCTTATGTACAGCAAAACGACCATTGTATTTGCTTACAAACAGCAGCAAAATTGCCGTATAAATATATCTTTTCTAGATAGATTTTGCCTATTTACTGTATTTATGCAGAGTAAATTGCTACAGAAAGGCTTGCAATTTAGCCTTAAATCGATAAACCACTTTTGTATACTCTGTTTTTTTTTGGATATTTTACAACATTTTTTTATCATAAAGTTATGCCGTTCTAATTTTACATTGTACATGTGTTATTTAAACTGCTTTTTGACGCACAAGTAAAGTTTTAGAACTGCCACAAGATTAAGTGCCTAACATATTACACGAAATCTGTATTTTTCCTTAATAGTTTTTAGATAGAATTATTACTAGTGAAAAAATGCAAAAAACGCAAAATGGCTTTTTTAACTAGCCAAAAACTATAGAATCTTGCAAAATGTTATTTGGACAAACTATCCACGCTTAACTAAGGTTAAAAAAACTGCATAATTGAAAACTACAAAAAGTACATAAATAGGTAAAGAAGTCAACACGATATAAGTAAAGAAGATTTTATATTGGATTTTATAAAAAATAAATACAAAACATAGTAAAATTCTAGCAATTACATCTTTCTTGCATGATAAATATTACCTTAGTCTAATAGAGACATTACACAAATGTGTATACAAGTGTTTTATAAAAAGTAGTCCGATTTTATATATTCGATTTTCTGTGTAGTCAAAAGTGTATCAGAAACGGTTTCCGTAAACATTTAGTATAAAGATGTTTTACTTTTAAAATACTGAGTTAAAGAAATTATCTTAAACCAAATGCAGTCGTATTGTGATATCTGCAAGCAGTGTAATTTACGTATTTGTGTACAAAAAATGTCTCCCGACCCAAATACCCCGATCAAACTAGCATATAAACATTTAAAAAAAATCCTGTCTTTTGAGCTTTTATTGTTTGTAAATTCTATCTTTTTTCGCTCGTAAAAATTTAAAAAAATGACACAGAAACTTTTTAATGCAAATTTAATTATACTGATTGTTGTCAAAAAGCCTGTATTAAACCCGGTTAAGAAAAAGATCTAGGTCACTTAAAATCATCGTCTAACTACAAAAAACGTTCCATACTATAGATTTTAATGTGGAAAGTAGCAAATTACAGGTCAAATTTTTTGTGAAATTATTATAAAAAAATCTATAATGTCAGAGCAGATTTTTTACATGATGCTATGTTAAAATAACACGTATTAAAAGACCATTCAAATGTATATCAACTGATATTTATAATATGTTAAACGGGTATTAAACTCATATTATGTTCAATTAAAGCGTATTTATTGTTGTGGTGCACTATAAATAAACCATGAAGTAGCATAAAAATATAAAATAAAAAAACATATAATAACCAACTGGTATATGTTTTTATACAATAATAACTATAATTGTGTATTAATATGTGTTTAAAACGGTATTAGCTACTTTCGTATAATTTATTTTAAGAAAAAGTAAATTATTATTTTTTACGTACAAAGTATAAGCATAACAAAATTTTAGCATTTGTCAAAAATAATACTAAGGCTCTATTTCAAAACTTATAATTTATATTAAAAAGAAATTTGATAGCCTTTTTACCGTTCTTCAGGGCCGTGATAAATAAAAAAGAAGCCCAGAGATGCGTTAGTAAAGACTGTATCACTCCGTCTACACCCATCATCTGTTTTTTAAATGATACAAAAGGGGTACATACTTTCGCATGGTAAGAATCCAATTAAATCCCTCCTAGAAAATATTTGAACAACCGCGCCCTCAAGCGGACATAACGTGCTTTACGGTATAAATTTAAAGGTGTTGTTATAGCATACGGACTATACTAGTCAAATTTTTTGAATGATTTAAAATACTAGCACACGATAAAATAAAATAAATTTAAACAAAACTAAGGATATAAACATAATTATGCATGTTTTTGTGTGCGTTATCGCTGCATACTGCAAAAAAAAAAAACAGCCTCAGAATAAGAGTTATGTGTATTCAAATACATTTTCGTGTTGCATAATGGCAAAAAAAATCAAAATGTTCTTATATATCTTAAAAATTATTTTTGAGTGCATAGAAAAAAAACATTTTTTACGATTTACATTGATATACATTAGTAATGTTTTTGGTAATAGTTCCAAGACTTTTTTTATAACTCTGACATAAAAAAAACACGCGGATAAAAATATAAGTCATAAATATTTTTTAACCATCGATTTTTTCTAATATAAAAGGTGTTCCAATAATTAGAGACTATGGGGTTGGAAAAAAGAGTACCATTTTCCGACCACCCGGGAAAATAATTTATAATTTCCCGAGAAATCCCGGGACCCCAGATATTTTCTAATATATATAAAAAATGCCAAACAAGACCAATAAATACATAAAAAAACCTATGTATTATTTATAGATTACATATATATAGCATAAAATATGTTTAGGCTTTTATTTTTTGGGCATGTGTTTAGGTTTTCGTGCGATTTTCGTTATACACTAATATTGCTGCTTTTCATTTATCCAAAAATATAACAGGAAATTGTTTATTTTAGTTTGCTTTTTTTATTTATGATACATGCTATTTCGTACTTTAAAATGCAAAAAGAACTTTTACGCCAATATTCGTACTTGTATTTGCAGACAAAAATACGAATAAATTGTTGTTGTACCGTTTTCATTGGATTTCTTGTTTTTATAGACTATAAATCATATTTTTTTGCTGTATGCGGTAATTATTTTATATTTTTAAACTATCAAAAATACCAAAAAACCACATCGCTGCGTTTTTATCCTCTACAGAAAAATATTTATTTCGGGATATACATTGTAATTCCCGGGATCCCGATATATGCAAAAGCTGTCAATTTCCTAAACGCTCCCGGGGCCTTGGGTTTCCGGGGAGAATACCTATTAGAGACAGAGGTACCCGTTGTTTGACTAGGTAGTTTTAAGCCTTTAAATTATAGAATTTTTGCATTGAATAAAGATTTTTTTAGTAAAAAACCGCATGATAAAAGTCGTAAGAACGCGGTTTGTACATAAAAATCATAATACATATTAAAAATTAAAAATACACGGAAAAGCAATTTTTTTATTAAATACATACTACTTACAGTCATAGCTTTCTAGCTACGCTTTTTTTCTTTCTCGTAATGCAAAATTACCAGTAAATGCAGTGGTAATAGTTATTTATCTGAATTTATTTAGTCAAGCTTAAATAGCATAATACATATCAAATTATTTAACAAAAATATCTTTTTGTCCAAACCATTTAAAACGATACTTTACAGCATAGGTCGCTGTTACAAATTGCCGTTAAACTGTATTAGATGCCATTTAAGTTTTCGTATTTGTAAATGCAAAAACCTACAAAAAACAATTATTTTGTAAAAATAAGCCAGAAAAACAAACCCGGAAAAAGCCTTTTAGTAAAACTTTTATGCCTCTTTATTTGTACAGTAATCATTATTTTTCCCCTTTAAAGGTATCAATTTGAGTATTTTTCTGTTAGTTTAACCAAGTGTCTTTTCTTGTATGAGATACTGAAAGCATGTTACTGCATGTTACTGTAACAGTTTGACATACTTAAAATCCTGAAATTTGTAGTAATCAGAGTTTTATACAAGTCAGTCAGTGTAAAAAGGGGTTATTTAATGGTTGTACTGCTTGAAAAATTATTTTACATTGGCTTGACATACTAAAATTGCAACTACTGTTAATATCATAGCCTTATCGTCTTTTCTGCATGTTGAAATTCTAGCTTTATAACTATCGTAATTGCAGCGTAAAATTATTATTAATTAGAGCCACTGAATTTCAAAGTTTTTTTTTCGAACAATATATCCACGCAAGCGCTTTTTGGCTTTAAAAACTGTGTAATCTCAAGAAAACAACTGTAAAGAAAATAATTTTATAGTAAGTTATAATTTCACGAGATTTCCTAGATTGGTATACTCATTTATCTTATTTTATCAACTGAAATAGGACATTATTTGCGCTTATAGACAAACAAAATACTGCAGAAAATTCATGTATATTTAGTATTAACCGTTAAGCTCTTAGCGCTAAAGGTACTAAATAGGTTGAAAAGGTATCCATGTAATGGGTTCACTTATAAAAATACTTGCACGTATTTTTTAGGTTGCTGCGTTAATACCATGCTTATTAAAGGCCTGCTAGATGCATTGCATATGCAAAAAAGATGCCCAAATATATGTATTTTTTTGAATACGCATATAAAAGTAATCATTTGAAATTTTGTATCTCGAACACTATTTTTTTTGCACACGCAAAAATCCGTATACAAAATTCTATCGTATCTTTGCAGATAAAAACTCTATATGCATTGCAATCCAAATGAAAAAAAAAAACAAAAACAACGAATTATCGCATATATTTTTCTCCTATTATATCCAAAATGTACCTTGTTTATCAAAATGTATATTCAGCGTATGTATATTCATTGATTTTGCCAATAGATTCATTTTTTGCGTATGTATGCATCTAACATGACCCAAGAAAACAAATGCATGTCATAAGCAGCTTTTTACAAATAGCCAAATTTAATAAGGCAGAAAATAGGATGGCGGTAACTTCTAAAGTTTAAAAATGCAGAAAGTACTAGTAAATGGTAGTTTTTAGGAAGAAAATGCATATTTTGCGACGACACAGCATGTTATAACAAACAAATTATAAACCTGGCATACATTTCCTTTGAAAGATGAAATAAATTTGTCTTTATGTAGCGAGTCTGCTGCAAAAAGTTCTAAATACGTACTATTACAGTAAATTATTTCACATATTTTTTTTCGCAAAAAAATATCTTTGTAAAAAAATACTTGTAAAATATCCCACGACATGTTGCTGTGAGTTTAACGGAACTGCTTTACCTATGATTTTAGCTAGACCGAACCCTAATTAAGACTATTTTTTTCAAGTGACATTTTTTTTAGTTATATTGACAATGTTTTGTTGCAAATTTTCTCTTTTATTACAATATTTACAAAAAACAACAGTGAATAAAAGCAATAAATTGTTATCAACCAATAGTTTTTTACTATCCGTTTTTAGGGGGTGTATTTTTTCTATGGGTTTTTGTTTTAACAAATACGCAACAGATTTTTAAAGAATATCAACTTATTGAATATCTTTACAACACACGGTAAAATTTTTTTTTTTTGATTTTTGTAAAAATTAAGTAGCCCCAGGCATGCAAGCAATACGTTTTACACCAGGAGATTGTTCCGATTTTTTCACCCTTAGTTAGTAGCCCCGGTTGATAGAGTTAAAGCCTACTCGAGGTTTAATTATACGAAGTAAATCAACCTGGGTCGAGTCATTACGAAATGACCAACCTGGGTTAAATTCTATCAGGTGTTCAATTTTAGTAATAGTGTTTTTATTGAAAAAAAAACAAACCAGGGTTTTTAAACCCTGACTACACCGAGCCTAAATTTATAGAAAAAAAACCCCCGAATTTAAAAAAACGGATTATTCTTTCAATTAATTAAAAAAATAAATGAAATAAAAAAACCCAAATAAAATAATTAAAGAAAATCTTAGGTTTATTTATTTATATAACTGAATAGTGACCATTTTCTTTAATGAAAAAATAAAAAGATAATTCAAAGTAAATGAATAAATCTTTGGTTTTTACAATATATAAAGTATTTGAGCCTGGACTTTGCATGATCTGGTTATTGGCGGCCAGAAATGATTCGATGTCTAAAAAACCAGTCCGGTACAATACGAGTATTAAGAGGAAAGTAATGACCAATAACAGATTTCTCTTGACATTTTCTCAAATATTTGTCTATCAACGCAATTTTAGTTATTCTTCTATATAATATGAAGTCACTTACATTGATATCACCTCTTAAATTTTGTTTAACGAAAAAAAGTCTTGCAAAAAATCTAAAAAAAATATCCCTATAACTTACCCCGTTTATTTTGCTTAATTAATTTATTAAACTTTTTTTTTTGTATATTTCTTCTTTCAATGTTGTGCATTAAAGATAAAACTATTCATAGAGCAGGTCTTCTGAATTTTGTACAGCCATATTATGGCAGGGGAAAAATTAATTTCCCCCATTATGGCCATATATGGAAAAAAAAACTACATAATGTGTCATATAAACTGCATTTTTTTGCAAATAAAAACATCAGCCGTAGCTTTATACGTAGATTTCTGCTTTTGATTGCACCTTTAAATGTGTCACATATCTCACGAAGCAATGTTTTATAAAATTTAAAAGAAAGAGCAAAAACAGCATAAACGTTAAGTTTTAAGATATGGCTTGCTTAATAAAGTTTCACCGAAAAATTTATAAAAAAATGTAGAGACGTTTAATTATATTGTACAAAGATAGAATTATATCTGAAATCAATGCAAAAAGCGCATTAGAAAAAAAAACCACGTTTTTTACTTTGCTGTTTTGTGACTTTACAAAGCAATTTTCAAAATTTAATCATCCATATTTACAAAAACAAAAACAAAGATAAATATAAATATTAAATTAAAAAAAAATGCAATGCACTGTAAAAATGTATTCTGAGGCTACTATTATATTTATTTATATTAATTATATAACTGTCACGCAATGTTTTGATAACTAATATTTTATATGTACGGTAGTCCAAAACTATTGCAGCAAAATATAAACAAAAAAAGAATTTTCAATAAATTTACTGTAAATACCTAATACAGTGTATTTGAATTAAGAAAGTAAATGTAAATGTAATAGCCTAAAGTTTATTCTGACTAAAATGGTATATTACATTGATGTATTTATACCGAAAAATATCGGTTAAACACCAATTGTACTTGTCGTATTTTACTAGTTACGATATATCTGCATTTACTGTTCCAACAATTTAATTTTAATCACCAATAGTTTTGATTGCAAAAAAGCGATTATTTTTACAACGTTATATACACGAGCTACGAAAAAATAGTTGCAGTAACTTTTTTGATAAATCTGTCGAAAAATATAGATATGGTAAAATATGGTAAAATATGGAAAGTCATTTCCGCCATATATGGCATATATTATATGGCCATAAGTATTGCGGAAGCCTCGTAATAGAACAGGAAAAATATAAAAAAAATTGCACTATAAATAATACAAAATATTTTAAAAAGCAAACTTCTATCTTTTAATATGTATATTAATGTGTTTTTTATATTTTTCTCTTTTGATGATCATTAAAATTCTAAAATTGACAATACTCAAACGAAAACGCTTAAAAAAGAGCAAGTAAGTTGCACCATCTATAAATATGAGTTTTTTACAATTTACACAATTATATAGTTTAAATCATGTTTACAGTTTGATTTCTAATAATATCATCAAGAAAAAATTATATTAAGTATAAAAATAAATTTTGGCTTCGATTTAAACATAACAGTCGTGCACTTAACAATTTTTGTCATCTTATTAGTAGTTTTTGTGTTTTTATTTTGTAGTCATATATCTCATTATATATAACTAGTACAATTTTTTTTAATTTTTTACATTAAAAATTATAGATATTCCGAATTTACTACAAAAATCTTACAATTACTACGTAAAATCAATTCTATTTGTAAAAAGTAGGCATTATTTATTTTTTCTACTGTTATTTTGCGTTTTTTTGGCACCAAAACTTAAAGCCTGAATTGAATTAATTATGGTCAAGAAAAAAAAAATCTCTGTGATACTGTAATAGTTTTAATTATTTAAAAAGGTAATTTACTAAAAACAAAAGAACTTTAGAAATTCTTGCTGCTTTTTTGCATGTAATCTTTTTGCTATGTTTGCTTCATAAAAGAAGTTTCTACTTTGCCAATATAAGTTTACAACAAGGAATTCTTTTTACTTCTATACACACATTTTAATTTTAGTATACCCATTATTTAAAAATATAAATTGAAATAAATTACATTTGCAAAACAAAAAACTTCAAGATACCTTGAAATATAAAAAACTTACACATTTTTTTACTGAAAAAATGCTTTTTTTTATTGAAATTGAAGGTACTATTAACTTCTGCCTAAACTTGTTTTTATTTATAAAAAAAAATGTCATACGTGATTATAATAACCTTTTAACATTTAAAATTTTTTAAATAGCAAAAAATAATCATAATTTTCTAAATGGTCATAATTTTTTTGCTATATTACAGTTTTAACGAACCTTAGCACATGGAATGCGTAAAATGATATTTTATTGTGAAACTTTTTATTGGGGTTGTAATCTCTGATAATGTCAAACACAATTTGATTGGATTATTTTAGTATAAAAATGGTAACTTTATCTATATTTAAAAAATTTGCATTAATTTTTATCTTATTATATTTAGCCTTTAATTTAATCATGGGCTTACTAATATGATATTAGGTGACCGATGTAGAAAATGACCAAAAAAATATTTATGGTTTTCTGGGGGGTTACATTTATTCTTTTTTTAAAAGATTCTATAATCGAACCGGTTAATGATCGGACCGTGTAGGGCTCTAAAACAAATACAATGCTATTTCATAGTTAACTTAATAGTTATATAAAAATACAATAAAAATAAAAATAATATGTCTTTGTTAAAAAAAGGGTCTAATCAGAATTATACTAGCACTAAAAAAAGGTTTTTACTATATAATGTTTTTTAATTTCCATTTCTAGTGTTCACAGTTGGAATAAAAACGATTGAATATATTAAGTATTAAAGCTGTGGCGTACTGCCCTTTTATAAAGATAACGCAAAGAAAAATCCCATTTTTTTAATATAAAGGCTACGTGTTTATCATGGTTATAACATAAGTTTCATGAAAAAACATGTATTAGAACTAAAAAAAATGCAAAAGTAAACTTCTGAACATAACTCAATTTAATATGTCTATTGTTTTTTTTTCTATCAACAGTAGTAGACCAGGGTTGCAAATTTTTGGTCATATATTTTCTACCCTTGGTCAATAACTTATAAAATAACCATATCAAAAAATGGTAAAGTGAAGAAAAAAAAGTAACATCGTGTAAATTAGTATATAATCATGCAATATAAAGATGTATACTAGATATGCATGTCAAAATTGTCGGATTTTTTGGGTTTACTTCCTTTTATGCACGATGCTTTTTCATTGATTTAAGTTTGAAGGCTGGTAACAAGAATATCGACCGGTAGTTAAATATATCTAAAAATACATTTACTTATAACAAACACATATTTTTTTTTGAAATACTCTTTACTTATAAATTAAGATCCCCAGTTGCTTGCTAATATTCTGAGCGTAGACCGAACGGCTCGGGTCTAATGTATCGGGCTGAAGGACATCGAGAATATCGGGCGGACGGACATTAAAAACCGAAAATAATAGAGATTTTTTTGCGCAAAAATTTAACTAATGAAAGAGTTTAAGCTATTAAAACTTTTTGCATTCATATTTACATGCTGTTTATAGGATTTTGTTTATTTTAAGTCTGTATACATTTTACCGTAAAAATAATTATTGATGTTATATTTGTTATAGTTATATATTTTAGAAATATCTAAATATTTAGCATTATTCAAACATAATACAAATAATTCTGCTCGTAAATAAACTTTTATACAAATAATATTTCTTTTTCGTGTAATAAATTCCGTTTAAATAATACTTTATTTTTACTTTAAGTATGATAAGTATCGAAAAGCAATAAAACATTTCTAAGAAACTGTACTTTATTTTTTTCTTGCTTTTTTAATTATATCTATAAACTATTAAAAATGTTTCTTATCATCGGCTTTATACGGATATTATTTTATTGTAAATTTATTGCCTTTAAAAAGTAATAAATGTATAGTTTATATAAAAACATGTTATTAAAAATAATTGTTATAACATAGTATTTCAACGTTATTGATAAGAAAATTTATTTTTTAAAGGTTCCCTGCCCTATTTTATTTAACCAATAGGGTTGGTTATTTTTTTAATCGTTATATTTCTGCAAAAATACATCGAATTTTGCCCTGTTAAGAGGGTAACTGCACGCTTTATTTTTTTCTTTATGATCAAGACTAGCATTTAAAGAATAAAATTGCTATTAGGTATTTCAGTTCTCTAAAAAAAACCATCAATTACGTTGGGAAAAAATTATTTCGTAATCTTCCTAACTATTATGTAGAGATATATGCAACTGTGTAGCCCTGACGGCTCGGGCCTGCATGTTCGGGCGTGCATATCGCCAAGCTTATAGGTGTCAGGCGATTATGTTTTTTTAGAAAAATGTAAACTATAAATTTTTTATTCATCTAAAAAAAATACATTAAATGCAATAGGATTTCTAAAAAAGTCTTAGTATAACAATAATAAAAAAATGTTTTTTACAAAAAAATTATTTAAGAAATATTACCTGTTATTAAAAAAAATGGTTACATAAGATTTTTTAATCTTCACATGTTTGTATTTATTTAACAGTTTGATAATAAAACCGTATGTTTTGCAACAAGACCGTTATGGACTGTTGCAAAACAAGTATTTTTTTAAAAGCCTTTCTAAATAAAAAAAATCACTGCAAGAATAATCAACGAAATATTAAAAATGTGTAAAATAAAGAAAAAAATATTTATTATAAATTATATCTTCAATTATATATAAACCAAGCTCACTAACGTATAACCTCTTTTTAGTATATACAATGTTAATATGTCCGATGTTTGTTACTTCTTTACTGTTTTAACTATATGAAAAATATTTGCAGTTTGTAACGGCGCGTTGTACCGATTGTATGCCAAAAACTTATACATGACGTATAAAATTATAAAACGAGACTTTTAGAGTCGTTGGTGAAAAAAAAATGTTACAAGGTTGTATATACACGCGCTTTTCGTGCAATTGCCTAAAAATATTGCAAAAAATAGTATTATTGCAGCATTTGTTACACTGTAGAATTTACAAACAATTTTTGTATCTGCATTAACATTTAAAATTAATTATATGTTTTTGCGAGTTTTTTTATTATAAATATGTATTTAAATATCAAGGACTCCTTATTTTTTTGTTTATTATTTTTTTCGAGTCGGTTTTTTTACGAAACGAGCCGTATTATTATGGAATTGCTTTACAGTTGTAATTTAATCACCAACATTAATGTCTTGTGTGGAAACTTTATTGTTTAATATGATTTAAATATGCAACAAATGTAAAATGAACATTTTCGTGTTTAAAATTAAACCGATTAAAAACAAATCGCATATTTAGTTTTATTTTTTGAGGAACATATTAAACTTTCTATGTTTTTAAATTGATCATTTTATTCCTTAGTTAAAAAAGTAAAGCATTTTTCATGTGAATTTTAATAAGATTTTTACATAAGGGAGAACTTGTATACAACTGCGAAATTATATCTTATATTTTATTTAAGCTTTACGTGTTATGTGAATTGAACATTAATTTTTTGCCTGTAAATATTTTTTTTTGCACACATAAAAGACTTTTGCATAACTCCATTGACAAATTAATTACGCCTTTTTGTATTTTAAACAGTTTTAAATAGTTTAAAAACAACAAAAATAGGTCAGGCAGGTATTTTCTGTACTTTTTTAAGCTTAAACATTTTTTTTATAGAAAGAATTCATTCTTTAGTAAAAATTGTCGCATTTAAGAACCCCACGTACCTATTGTATTTTAGAAAACTGCTAAAGATATTCCAAGTGCTATAAAATATTTATTATTATGCAAATGAAGGCTAGTTTTTTTATTGTAATTTATTAAAAAGTCTGTCAAAAAAACTTCAAAATTATAAACTAGAAAATCAAAATGGCAATTTTATATTTTATTAGTAGTAAACTAAAGAAAAATGTCCACGATAAACTTAATTTGTGTTTATACAGGTTTTTTTTGTAGTATGTAATGAGCTAGATATCGATTTTAAAAATTGTAATATTGCGTACATTACAAATAAAAATCTAGAATTTTCTGTTTTAAAACTAACAGGTCGAAAAATAAAAAAAACTAGCAAGTGATATAAAGGGCAAATTCTAGTTGAATAGACATTTCTACTGTATATTGTCATATATCATACCTTTCTATAGCTTTTTTTTATTTTATAGATGGAAAATTGTTAAATCTGCATTTTTATGTACACAAATATTACGTATAGATGTTATTTTTTCGAACGCAGTTTTTATTTTAAAAAAACTGGAAAAAATATTAAAAAAAAAATTCACAGTAAAAAAAATAACTTATAGATATACATTTTAATTGCTATGAAAACAATTCAAAATTTTTTATACTTAAGATAAAAACATGAATAACAATTTTTATGTGTTGAAAGAAAATGTACTCTGTGCAGGGCTTCCGAAAAAATAATTGCCGGATGCAATAATTGCAATACAATATATTGCAATTATTGTGATTTCCTTTTCCCATATTTTTAAAATATATTACTCCTCTAATGACATTCAAAAATATCAAGAGAGTAAACTTCTTGTTTAAAAAAAATAAAGTAAATCCTTTTGAGTGCAAATTTTGCTAGACAAGAATGGACAGGATACAAGAGAATGACTATTTTACCCATCTCTATTTCTATGTGGTTCATCCTAAAGGAGAACATAACATGAAAATCATCTAAAAGCCAAATAGTATATGCGGTATAGTTTCATTTAAAAACTCAACATAGTTTAGGTATTCCTCTAACTTATTTAAAAACAAAAAACAAGAAAAAATGTAAAAATGTAAAAAAACGACAAATTATACATAATATATTATAATATTTGATGTTGACATTAATTTAATTTCGATTGTCGATAAATTGTTCTTAAAGCATTTAGTTGTTGTATTACCTAGGGTGACACCTGGCCGGGTTTTTATACATTTCCGGCTTCGGGTCGTTTCGGGTCGGATCGTTTTTGGACTTTTTTCATGTCAATTTTACAAAGGTTAACCTGGGTAATAATTGTGGCGCGAGCAGCGCGCCATCCGCGCCCATCCCGCCTATAGGCAAGTAATTGACAATACGCGAAAAACAAATATATGGCAAAAATATAGTAAGGTGTTATGTTTTTAGTAAAAAAATATATTTTTTTAGAAAATGCGATATTTTTTGGTTTTTCATTTTTTTATAATTTTTTTAAAAAATAAACCAAAACATTTATTTTGTGTGTTTTATGTCAAATATATCTGCCAATATATTTTTTTTATATTTTGGATATTGTCGTTGTTTTATTTTATGTTTTTCTACGCCCAAGATGGCGAGCTAGGCGCAGAAGGCGCGCTGCGCGCTACAATAATTAACATGCAAATATAAAATTTATTTTTTATGTTGCAATTAAAATATCTGAATGTAGCGCA
>JAQFYM010003941.1:0-16964 GCA_034694785.1 Agrenia bidenticulata | reverse complement strand
TCCCAAAAATAAAAATATTTAGATTATTTTTTGAATATTAATTTTTATTAAAAAAATAAACCCTGGGTTAATACGACAGTCTGATACCAGTATCTTATACTAGGGTCACAAAATTATGACAAGGTTGGTACCTGTTTCAAAAATAAAAGATTAAGGAAATAGATAAAAAATAAATAGACTACGTTTTTGTTGCAAAAACACCTGTCCACGGTAACCGGCATACTTTGACGTAGTAAATATACTATTAAATATATATAATTACTTTGTATCATAAGTATTTTGACTGTGGCTGTGCTCCACATAAAAGATTCTACTGGTTACGTTAAAATACTAAAACTTACAGCAACCCTTAAATGGTTACTGCATTTTCAACACCCCTAGAACAAGTATCTAAGCTTTTTAATAGAAACATTTAGCGGATAATAAATATGGTTTATATTGAACGATAAATCATAAAATAAAAGTACAATAACAATATATTTAAGACAAAATATTATTCGGGGGCTTTTGTATTTCAATTTTCCGGGGTCTCAAATTCATTCATATAGCCTAAAAAAGCTTTTGAGGTAATATTTCCATTGCATGAAATAAGTAAAATCACATTGTTAAATCTGCTGGATATATTTGTTATAGTAATAAGTAAAGCATTTGTTCATCCTTTCGGTCATAAAATCATAAGTATTACATGGTTCAACTACATAACTATATGCATATTTGCCTTTGCATGCTGCTGTTGCTTTTCCATACGGGTATAACTCTTTTCTCCATGTTGTAAATAAAGTGCATTTGTACATTCTTCAGTTTATTTTTTGTAATTTGTCTCGTAATCCAATTATGCCGAAATATTTTTGTAAGGTCGTTTTCCATTGCTGTTGTTTCTTGCGTGACCAAATTCGTTTTGTCATTTAAACAGAAAAAACCATTTTCTGGTTTTTCAAGTATCCATCTTTTACTATCATCACATCTTTTATAAAAAACCCTATACCTATATGCTGTCTTATTTGAAAAATGTTATTTTTTGTATTAATAAATCCTATCCGAGAAAAACATTATAGCAATATATTTCTTTTCTTATAATATATTCGACTGAATTGTTCTATTCACTAAATTAGTAGTCTCCATCTATGTGCTTTTACAGATAAATTAAAGTTTTTTTATAGTAAGTTCTATTTATCCGTGTTTATTTTTTTTTCAGACAAACACGACCTATGCATAGTTTTTACAAAGCTCGAACTATTTTTTATAGTATGAGCTTCATTGAAGGGAAATGTGTTTGTCACTTGTTAAATGTCCCACTGCAAATTGCTATTGAATTTTTATCTTATACAAAGGAAGCTTCACATCCTCTAGCTGAAGCAGTACAGTTCTATTTAAATGTATACAAGGGATCCGGCAAAATAGTTATATTGTCATATACAGATCATTGTATAATATTTTCGATTGTTTCTTTTTTATCTGCATCGGGATCGAGTGCTTTCTCCTCACCAGCTAGCATTTCTGTAAGGTTAACAATCTTGACAGATTACATTGATTCTAATAGTCGTTTGTAATTTAAATATCTATGTGTACCTCTTACTTGCTTGATAGGTTTTGAAACTTGCTTATATTGCATCTTTTCTATCCTACTCATATCATGATGTGTGTCATCGCCGGCTATATATAGTTTTTGTATTTAACATCATCTGTAAACCATTTGCATTTATTAATTCTTATAGCAACTATTTTGACAGCCAGCCGGTCAAATACCAGTTTCTAAATCTAAAAAATGTGTATCCGTATCTTTCGATGCAAAAATTGTTTCATCCAGATGCAATAGTATTATCATCCAGATGCATTTTCAGTATGGTAAATCTCTTTATATGCTTACCATTACCTTTTGAAAAATCTTAGGGCCAATACTTATTCTAAACGGTAATCTTTACTTCATGATCAAATCGAATGAATGTGATAGCTGCTATCTTATATGTTTCTCTTTTGTTAATGGGCATTTGGTAAAATTCTTTTTAGAAATCCAATTTGCACAAAACCTCATGCCTTTTACAAGTAGTAAATTTTGCTAAATTTTTTATGGGGTTCAGGCACATCAGTAAGAACAATTCGCATTATTTAAATTTATTATTACTCGTATCGATCCGTCTTTCTTTAAACCACAAAAGCATGAGAAGCACATCGATATCTGATGGTTTGAAAAATATAAAAATTGGTAAATTTTAGATTTTAGTACTTTATCACCATTTCCGATTAGCAATTGGTATGGTTTACTAACGGCTGGTAGATAGTCTATGTATTTTATGTACATTGGTTTTTGTATTTATGCGTACATTTTTATAGGATTTGCTTACAAGGCTGTACAGGTTGCCCCTGTTAGTATAGTTGTGCTTTTTATTGTATGTTTATAATTCTTGTTCGATACAAAAGTTCTTTTCAAGTCTTTCTATTGATTGTTTTCGATCCTTTATTATTGATGCATACTATCTGTGTGCTTTTTTTATTGTTTTGTGTTAACACGCCAATGATGCTACATAGAAAATCTCGCCCAAGTATACCTTAATCGTTTGATAATTCTAGACTGAAAAATAAAGTATAATAAATTCTAATGTGGTTTTTTGATTTAAAATTCCAGCAGATTTTTAGAATCAATAAATGTATATCTTTTATCCGCTACACTTTGTTTAATATCCACTTTTTTTTGATGTGATCTTTAATACTTGGATCATTTGTAAAAAATGTTTTTGGTATGTAAGACCGTGTGGCTCCAGTATTTAACTGTAGTATTTGTTCTACTACAAAAAATATAAATGTATTATTAATGGCATCTTAGGTTTTTCTCGTGTATCATCATAGAATTTATCAATTTTTTTTGTACGGTTTTCACTTTAATTGTTTACTATTTTCCCTCCTCGATTGTTTTCATGCAAATTCATTATACATTTTGTCTATTATACGTGACCCTACAACCTTTTAAATTTTATGTATTGTTTTTATAGTAGCGGCAGTACATGAAATTTTATTTATCTCTGGTTTCAGTAAACCTATTTTGATTATACTTTATTCCGGATAAACGCGCCAGAATATTGTTTTGAATGATTTTAATAAAATTTTCAAATTCTCCTTTGGCTATAATTATTTCTTTTACAGTATTAAGTCGGTTTACAGCTATTCTTTTTTTAGTCTTCATGTATAAATTTTAAAAGAATAATTCTTTTGTATTTTTTTTTCGTGCTCTTTCTTGTTAAGTTCTCCACTAGTACTTAATAATCTATTCTCAGATAAAATCTTTTTATTGTAGTCACTAATTAATATGAGATCACTCTGCTTACATTTTAAGGCTCACTCTTTGAAAAAATGTGCATTTGCTGCTCGAAAAAAATAATAATATCGTAAAAAAAAATATCTTGATGTATGTATCACCTTCCTCAAGTTTCATGTATGTGGGCAGAAGTAATTTAATCGTTTTTTTGCATGATTTTATTATACTCTGCTTGTATGGCAAAATTTTCAATAGTGTCTAAAAAGTTGTACCTCATTAGTGTTTTGTTCTTCGTACATAGTTTTCTGTTTTCTTTTTTATAAATCAACGCCAGGCTGTGATATCTTTTTAATTTTTTCTTCTTCTGTTCATTAAAGTTATTTAGATATATGGCCTATTAAACATTGACGCTACGATGTTATATACCACGGTCTATTTCCTCTTTGACTGCAATTTTATTATATGATAAATAGATTGGCTTCGTGGACTGCGCGTGTGTTCTTGCCTCTTAAGTGTCGGGCAATTGTTGGTGCTGGCATTGTATGGTCTAAATGCTTCTTGGCGACATTTCAAAAAGAATAACGCACCGCTTTGTCCTAATAATAAGCATTAAGTTGAAAATTTCATTTCTTATTTTCGGGACTATATTAAAATTATGCATCTTGAAAATTCTGTCAAGGGGTGAAAAAATAAGTGCTCCATATTATACTGTAAATATTTAGTACGATTTTTATGCAGCCATTAAACATTATAAAAATAATTTATCAATCGAGAATGTGAATTAGAATGGTAATTGGTGTCCGGAATCTGAAGTTGCTTATTATCGGGACTTTTTGTTCTTTGTTTTTTTCTTGTATTATAGTTATAGTGCGTATAATCAAGAAATACGCTATATAGTTTATTGTAAGTTTAGGGGTTCCCTGGGGCTTAAACCATTTTGCGCCTAAGGTCAAATTTGCGCCTTTTGCATAAAAACTACACTAGAACAAAAACGATAGAACACTTATGCATAAAGCAACAAAAAACACGTTTTAATATATGTATCCAGTCAAAAATGAAAAAAAAAATATTTTTTGTAAAAAATATAAAATCGACGTATTTTTAGCTGGAAAAAATAAAAATACGGTATAAAGTGCTTAAAAGACTAAAAGCTGCATAACCTGGTGTGTTCGAGACTGATCCATGTTTTTCAACCGCTTTCGGGTAGTTTGCTACGAGTTCCCATTTTGCGCCAAATCCTTGTTTAAATTTTCCAATTTGACGTGTACCTGACAAAAACATTGTATTTATAACTTCAACGAACTTTATAGCCTTTATTTTTTTCTCACCGAGTTTTGACATTTTTTTTTCTAACACGTACCCATACCTAGTCCCATGAACTAACTCATAACCTGTTAATAGTGCTTTTTATAAAATTCTATACTTTACCGCTACTATTTTGTTATTTTTTAGATTTTTTTAGTTGCATTCGGGTCGTTTTTTGTATTTGTTCGTTTTAATTTTTAGCGGGATCAATTTATTTAAATGTTATTTTGTTGATTTGCATGAATGTGTAACTTTTTTTTATTGTATTGTTATTGTGCAGAAGGCGCAAATTTGACCTTAGGCGCAAATTATCCTGCTCCTGGCGGAGATGGAAAAGGGAATTATTAGACTTGGTGTTGTTTGACCTTTTGTTGTTGTAATGCTATGATCTTTGCTTGCAAAAAGTTATATATTGGTATACATTCGTGTGCACCTTATGTCGCGTATTTTCTATAGGGTGTTGCAGAAGTTAATTTAAATAGTAGAATTTACAGCCAAAAATTCTGGTGGTTACACAGGTACCCCTGGTTATCTGTTTATAAATTTGTAAAGGCAGTCTGAGCAACTTGTTGAAATATTATGGCGAAAATGTCTGTTGGTTGTATCCTTTTTTGAAACACCTTCCTTGACACACATATTATTTCTTTTTAAGACCATTAACTATATTTTAAACCATTTAACCGTCTTAAACACCTAATACTTACCGTTGTTTTATACGATAAAACTAAGGGGTGTCTTTTTTGTATAAACAAAACTCTCACGAAGGAATCGAGTTTACAAGACAATCAATTTCCTTTTATTGATATAAAATCCAGTTCTTTTGCTAAAATCTCGTTTCTAATTTCTAAATGGAAACCATGTATAGGTATTTACAAAAAGGATAAAACACTTGTACGGGAATTGTTTTCTTTAACAGGAATCGATTACTTTAACAGGAATTTTTTACTTTAATAAAGTCTTTTCATTACTAAAAAATACGCGCTCTTAACTTGCCAACAATATTTTCGTACCAGATCAAACAGGAAAGCATATTTTTTTTCTAAAATTATATTGAAAATTTATAATGTACTTTTATTCGTAGTTTAAAGCATTTGCATTTTCTTTTTAATTGAGCCATAAAAATTTCCGCCTCTTCAAGAGGAGGGAATTATAGTTATTGTTTTATGAAATGATTTATTAAGTTATGTAGCAAAACGTTAGGGTTGCCGAATAGGTATTGGCTTGTTTTAGTAAATAAAATAATATTAAAATAAAGGGAATAATGGGGCATATTTTTCGTGTAATCTTTTGTCCAAAATACATCATTTATTTTTATCAATGGTTTTTTTTAAAAAAATGATGAAAATTCGTTATGAAATACTGTTCTCATATAGTAATTATAATATTTCTTTTTTTTCAAGTTTTTTCTATCGCCTTTAATACTGAAGTTTTACACACATGCTAATATTAACTAACTAAACAATTAAATCATTTTTACTCATTTAGAAATATAATATTGTATTTGTGAATTTCTTAAAAATTTCTTTTTAAGGGATTTACATAAAAATATTTTTAAACCCGTATTTACAGACTTATTATAACTATGTGTTACTATTGTGGTATGCAAAATCGGTTTTTTGCTTTATTGTAAAAAGATAAAAAAAGGTAACCATTTTTTGAAAATACAATTTATTTGGCAAAACGCTTTACGTCATAAAATCAAAATTGAGTATGTTTGATGTACAGTTAAAAAAATATTTTACATTATTCCTTTTTAAAAATTACAAAAAGAATGTATAAATGCATCAAATAAAAACCAACCGAAGAAAAAACGTCAAATGTCTTGTATCTTTAGTTTTTTATATGTACACGAGTTGCAAGATTTTATGATATGTACTTAAGAGAAAAAAAAAGCTTAAAATCTACATAATCCCGAATTCTGGAATATATATATATAATTTATTATAAAGCTATGTATAAAAAAAATGACATATAAGATCAAATCAAAGATACTGGACCCATTTTAGTACTATGCCATAATGGTCATTTATAATATGGCAATTATGAGTGGAAAGTAATTTTCATATTCCTTTTTTCATTTTTTGCCAAATTTACAATTTTTTCTCATATATTTTACCTGTTTTGGTTTTTACCACATTACACATACGAAATCTGTAGATCGTTGTGCAAAATCTATATTTTTGATTGCCTAAGATACGACCTAAACAGTTGTGCCATTGTGCAAAAGCTCAAACCAATATGTAATATTAAAACGACTTTTGGTTTAGTTTAAAATTGCTCATATATTTAGAACCACTAAAAGTGAATTTATCTTAAAACATAAGGGAATATCTAACTGGTGTTGTTACATTTTAAAATAAAAATAGAAGTGTTTAATAACCGGTTTTTACAGCCATACGTAGCTTTTTTACTTTATTTCGGCGCAAAATTTTATGGACTCAATTTTACGTATATTTATCATATACTTCCTATAATGTACATTATGGACGGAATCAAAAATCGTAAACGTCCGCCCATACTGTCATACCATATTTGGTATCCCTGGAACACCTAACATTTTAAAAAAAAAAAAAAAATATATGTGTATAGTGTAGTATCGCATTTTTTTTAGAAACTTCTGAATAACGTTTTCTGGGCGTTAATTTGGTCCATTTTCGAATTTTTGGTATTTTTTTGGTCCGCGTATTTTCTTTTAATACATGCATAGTATCATACAAATATTCCTTGTATGAGGTCACTTGCAACATATATAAAGTGGAAATATATAGTAATCGGGTATAAGTATTTATTAATTTGTACTTTTATAATACCGATTAATAAATCACACACACAGAACTTAAAAGATTAATCCTTTTTAGACACGCTTTTCAGTTGTTCCTTATCTTCTTGTATTGTCCGTAGAAAAAAACTCAAAAGTTATGCCTTTAACGTTAAAAAAATTTATTACAAGCGTAAAATCAGACAAGTTCCTGACCCGGCAACCGCCCCCTTTAAACGTAAATATGTACCCAATTTGCAGCCCGCATTTAGAAAATGTACCCGGTGCGGGTCGGTAGCCTTTTCCAAAGTCTATATATATTTTAATGTGCAAAAATGCATATCCTAACAACAACCCGGTATCTACATAGTAGACAACAGGCGATAGTTTTTTACACATAAAAAAATACTAATTTTAGGTTTTATGACCCTTTTACTTAGAGTACATAGTATTTAAAAACGCAGTAACCAATATAAATAGTTGCTCAGTGTTATATAAAAAGGCGTGCTCGTTATACATCATTGGCGTACGCATTTTCTTTCTTGTATTTTATCAATTTTTGTTACTGATTTTATTCTTTCGCCGTGTTAAAGAATAAAAAAAAGGATCGAAGAAATTTTATACTTTTTTACATCTGAAATATAGTAAAAAGTTCGCTTTACTTGGAAATATATTGATTGGGTATGAAAAAAAACAAACTAGTTGTCAGAACTAAATTTGTTTTAAGGGGCTTTGACCCTTTTTATTGTAAAGAAAAAAGAACTCTAAAATCATAGGTCATTTTTTTATCAGGTGCGGAGTTACACCCTTTCTGCCCCCTAATTTCAGACCCCTATATACAACCCCTCTTAAAACAAAGTTCTTTTTAAAAGCATGAAGGATTCGATTATGTGGAGATCGCGTATATTTCACACGTTTGTACCTTTAAGTTTTTTATAATATCTCTTATAATACTTTAGATCTTGTTTTTTAGCTTCAAAAACATAATAACATACCACGCTATTATAGGATGCAGGAGTAACAAATTTTTATTGTGGATTTTACTTTTCCCATATAAAAACGCGTCATTTGAATTTTTTTATAACACTGAAATTGTTTTTTAGTCTTTTTCTTTTAATGTAATTAAATTTTTTATCCCCAAAATAATATGATTTACCAACAAGCCGTGGATTTTACAATTTTTATGTACGGTTTTCAAGAGCCAATCTAAAAATTTTTGACATGAGGAGGTCTGTATTTTTTGATGCCAAATTTTTAAACATTTGTTATATTATAAAAAAACTTTGATGTTATATTATAAAAAACCTTTGATTTTTATAATAAAATCTGCAAGTTTATATTTTTATTTTCGATGTTTTTTTTTGTGAAAAAAACTATAAAGCAGTGTGAATAATTTTCTGATTGCATGGGTATAATTTTTTTTTGCATACTTCTTGTGTAAACATATTCAAGGTTTACCTCCTGGATCTTAAAACAGTTGATTAATCCACATTATAGATTTATACTTCTAAACGACATAACATCGTTTAAATACTTGTTTTATCAAAAAATTATTCCTTCTGTTTTTCCAGTTATCTCCTAATTTTTATTCGTGTAATTTTTTTTGGGAATCTCAAAACTGTGTCAAATTGTTAAGAATCACCATTCCCGTTATATGGCCAAAAATGCGTCTAATATAGCTGCAATTAAAAGGGATTTAATATGATGATACTGCACTATTTGTTTTTAGCTTTAATTATGCATACTAATCTAGTTTAATTTTGCAAAAATATATTCCTCATTCACAGCTGGTGCCTAAAAATTGTCAAAAAATGCATCTTATTTTTTTTGTAAAAAAAATACATTTTGCTGCTTACAACAGTTAAATGTAGTTTGCGTGGAAACTAATTTGCTAACACGTTTTTCGTTTATAACATACGTTTATACTAAAAAAGTATTACGAAAGTATTAGTTCTTTTAAGCACAGCATTGTAAAAAATACGCTCAAAAAGACGTTTACATTACGGGTTTGTTTTTTAAAATGACGTAAACATAAAGCAAAATTATACAAAAATTAATATATGTGCCCTTTAAACATTTATTGTTGTTGCAAATAAAACTAAGGCATTAAATACTGCAGAACAACCAAAAAAAAAAGAATTCACATATAAGACTTTCTGTTATAAAAACAGCTGTTTTTTTTGTACCGCATGGTATATTAAAATTTGACGTTAAAAGAGAATAGTTTTTGATTTAAAAAATAGTGAAGTCCACCAGCCCTACAAAAAAATCCTGCAGAACAGGTCAGATGTAGACTCTAATTAACACGGTTTCCCCATAAAATCCCCCAACCCTACCCCGAGGTATTACCCTTGATAACATCCCTTTTTAAAAAATTCATAAGTGCTTGCACTTGCAAAAATACGCATTTTAAATGCTTAAAATGTGTAAATCTTATTTTGTTCCTACGCTATATTGCAATTTTACTTGTTTGCGTGTCGTACATATAATGTTTAGCAGTACAAAGATAACTCGTGTTTTTTCAAGAAACAAAAAAACAATTTTTTTTTATATAAAAATTCTTTGTAGCTAAAGCTTAATATACAGCTTGCTCTATTTTTGTAAACAGGCTGTTTTTTTACTTACATATTTTTTAGAGAAAAAAAGCGTTACAACATTTCATTTAAAAAAATGAAATATTTTTGTTAGGTCTTATGCATTTATATTGCAAGATCGCACAAATTTTTTAATAGTATCGTTAGTTTTTTTTTTGTTGTTTGCTTTACCTGAAAATGTTTTTATTAGTTACAAAATATATAGCTAAACATATTCGTTCATTAAAAAACGATTTTGTATGTTAAAGGTACATTTCTATGCAGATATTGCATTACTGCATTTTTTTAATTAATTTACACACCGGACTATAACCTCTAGGTTGGAATTAGGCGTGTCACCACATGTAGCAATATTTTTTAGGTGAAAAAGACATGCTCGAAACAGTACTATTTCAGGTACATTTTTACTTGTATATAAATAAATACGCTTTCACTTTAGTTGCAAAGTAACCCGCTTAGCTTCCTTATCATAAAACTTTTTTTTTTCATATCTTATCAATGGTTGTTTCCAAATTGCTTTTTTTTTATTATCTAATGGAATGCGTAAAAAGGCAGTCAAAAGCGTTTTTTTTAACATCCACCTGCAAATTTAAATCACTTCTCTCTAGATCACTACACACTATTGCTTTTGTGCGTTCATTTGCAATCAAACTGCGTATTCAAGATTATTTATTATTGAGGTGTATTTGAGGGTTGCCTTGCAACCCAACACTATATATAAATTTTTTGTCTAAAAATAAAATACAAAAACAACTACCTTAAAAATACCATTAAAATAATTTTTAAAGGTCTAAGTATTAATAAAATGAAATTGTTTTTATTGGTTCTAGTCTACTTTTATAAAAATTTTTCACTATTTTTGAACCTTTAAATATCTTTTTCAGCTACAAAATAAAAGGTATACCAACCCTGACAAAAATTAAAAACATAAACATATCTGTATTTTTATATATGGTAATATACTCTGATTGAGTAAGTTTCGGCTTGTTCTACATTTAAATATTATTTTATTGCTTTTGGCATGTATTTTTTTTTGCTGCTATTCAATATAAAGATTAACCAACCCATCTTAAGAAAACAAAATCTTTTTTTCTATATAAAGACATATGCATACATTATACAAGACTAAGTCGATTTATATACTTATACTATCATTACTACTTTATAATGTATTTTATAACACGTAAATTAATTTGCCGCTTCAAAATGACCAACATTAACATAGCTCTTATTAAAACAATTTAAAATATTTATTTGGGTAAATAAAGCATTGAAAAAAGAATCAAGTCAAGTTTACGTTTACCAAATTAATTATATATTTGTCGTATTATTCAATGCCTATATAAAGTTTCAAGCTTAAAATAAAGAAATATATAAATCTTTAGAATAATACAATAAAAAATTTTTTACCAAGTATAAAAGCTAAGGCTTCGCCGGTTTGAAAATCCGGGTTCGCTTGCAAATTTACAGTCTGGGTCTGGCTCATTTTTTTTATTTTGGTTCCGGCCAAACCGGAAAAGCCGGAAAAGCCGGGTATTCCGGTTTCCTCGGTTTTAAAACAAAACCCGTATAATAAATGCATTAAACAAACAATAGGTACAAATCAAATAAACTATAAATAATTTTTGTATTACTAATTCGTTTGATAGTAGTTTTTTAATTCTATACTACAGAATTCTTACAACTACAAAGTTTTGACACTATATTCTGCTACGGCTTGATTTTTCATATCGCAAAAAGATCAAGAAATTTAAATTTATTCGGACAAATTTTTTACGGTTTATTTTATATGCAACAACGATTATATACTAATGTTTTTTTATTTTTTGCTTAGTACTTAAAATAATGCATAAAATCGAAAAAGACGCAAAAAAAGCAAAAAGAGAATAATCCGTATACAAATTGCAAATGAAAAACATTAAAATATAACAAAACCACACATATTAGCTGTTATTTGTGAGTAGTACTGTAGAAAAAAACAAAAAAACGGCACATCAATGATAACATTAGACATAGTGTGGCATTTTATTGTATCTTTTTGAAAAAATATTTCGGTTGATTTGCGATGATTCATTGTCGGTATAAAAGCTACTCTTTTTTTTGTTTAGATTTAGTGCTTAATCAAAAACATTGTAAACATAAATAAATCGTTATTTGATACGTACTGATTTTTTTGTACTTTGCGGGTTTGCGAGTATATTATAGTTACTCGAATTTTTAATTTGCTTTTACATAAGGCTATTTTAACAGTAACAAATAGTAATTTTACAGTATTTCTAATAACAACATTACTAATATTGTACTGTTTATGCAACTTTTTGTTATGTCTAGGCTTTGCATGCAACCCGCAACGAATTCAGATTTATTTTGTTTTTGTGTAAAAAAAATCGGCAAGTAAATCGGCAGTTAAAATGTTTTTATTGTATAAATAGTATGTTTGCAAGCTTTTTCGTTTGACAATATTTTTTTATTGCGTTTGCACTTTTATTAAGCTATTTTACACGTTACAAAACACTTAACTCAGTCACAAAAAAATCGTGTGTATACAAAAAATTAAAGATCTAGTAATTTGTAATGTGGAAATTTTTCTGTCAAAAGAGTATTCATGTGACGCTTTTAAATGTGTTAAAGAGCATTTTAAACAGTTTTTTCGGTACGGTAACGTTTGTAGTTAAAATAATTGTCCTGTAAAATGTGTAAAGTAACAACATATGAACCTTAATGTTAAATTTGGCGTGCATTTTTGTACGATTCGTGACAACCAAAATAAATGGCATTTCCTTTTGTTTCTTTCCACAGTTTTTTTGGATGTAAAAAAAGTGAAAAATCGGCATTTTCCAAAAACACTCGGGTGGCGATTTTTTTTGTCGTGGAATACTTGCATTGCTGTAACCCGCATAATTTATGTGCTATACAAGCTTAACACGACCAAATTATACAACTTAGAGATGCGCCTCAGTCTTATACAATGTTTAAAAAACGTATACGACCGTATTTAAGGTTAATTCCTGAATATTAAGCATGGTTTAGTATTATCTTACAGGCAAAAAAATTTTGTTGCAATTTGGACGAATATCAAACATTGCTTTATACTTTGTAAGTATCAGCTCTGTTATATTCTTTATACATGTATATATTATTTTAAATCTAAAACAATGAAGTAAAGAGTCCACATTATAGTCATCTAAATGCATCGTCTGACAAATTAAATCTTAAAAGTTATCTTTGAATTATTTTAGCTTAATGCATTTCATTATTTTTTAAACTTTATAATATTACTTTGTGAGTGGTTTACATACAAATTAAGACATATAATTAAAGCAAATCCAAGATAAGGCATACGAACGTTTTATACAATATACCATGCATATCAAAATGCTTTTAGAAAAATTTCTACAAAAAATCTTTTTTTATTTTTGCTTTAAAAAAATAAAAATTGAAACAAAACTAATTTGCTATCTAATGACTAAATTATTATAAAACAAATGAGATGGTCTACAGTACCTGAATACTGGTAATATTCGGAATCAACTACAAAAAAAAACACATACTGTGTAACTTTGCTTTAACGTATTATATTAGCGTTTTTCATCTAGCCACAATCTTCTGTCGTACTACTAGGAGGACCGTAGTACATTTTTTGTTGAAAATGGTTGCATCAGATGATAACCAGTAGAAAGCATAATTCACAAAACAGAAGCATTTGATTACACGCATTTATAAAACTTTCTGTCGATAAAATCTAATAAAAATACACAAATCGTGTATTAAAAACTATCTCCGAAACGTTGACAAAAAAAAGAAAACCATTTAACGCTTTTTGGATTATGACTACAAAAACAATGATAAACTCAAGTATCTTCTCAAATTACAAAAAGCACATACTTTAGATTTTTTTATTTGTATGTATAAGATAAAAAAAAATATTAAATGTGTTGTAGAAATGTTAATTTTCATAGCTGTTTAATCTTTGATAAGTTTTGCAAAATACCAACTGAAAAATAAAATGGGTTTATTTATATTATACTTATAAGACCACAATTAATTGTTGAAATTTTTTTTTATATAAAAAACCAATGCCGGAAATACCGGAAATTCTAGAAAAACCCGGAACCAGTAGAAGTCTAAAAAATCTAGTACCGGGTCCGGCCTGACCGATAGTTTATCGGCCTGAAACCGGAATCCGGATGTATTCCGGATCCATGTGTAGCCTTAGTGAAAGCTTATAATACAACCAGCATGTTTGTTTGGTGCAGTTTTCTAGCGAAAAGTTTGCTAATTATTTTTTGATACGTAAATATTTTTTTGCTGTATATTTATCTATAAGTATACATTGAACAACACGTATCAAAAAGTAAACTTTCTACAGTGGCGTATTTATATTAAGTAGGCACTGGATTATATATTTTGTTCAGCTAAAAAAAATATTTTACATTATAAGATATAAAAAAATATACAATTTGCACAACTTATGATTTTTAACTTAGTCTACTTTATCATAAACAGTGCCCTTTATAAAAGAAAACCCCGTTGAACATTGTTTGTTGTTTAGAATTTAAAGAAGAGGTTGTTATCTACACCCCAAATGCCCTCCGTCTGTCAATTTATACGTAGACTTAGCGCATTTTGTATATATATCCTGCATCCTTCTTTTTCATCGCTTTTAAGCCTTTTCATGTATATATACTCCACTGTATTCTTGGACAGTATTCTAGTAATAACAAAAATACAAACAAGAAGCGTACCGATACCGTATACGTAGCTACGACAGCTTTTAAATTTAATTTTATATATATTTTTTATGGCAACAGTTTTTTATATTTCTCGTTTTATTACAAATTTTTTTTAATTTATTTTTTGCCAGAAAAAAAACTTAGTTTTTTGTATTTGACAAAGAAAAAACGTTTATTAGTTTTTTATTATCTTAAGATTAATAAAAAGTGTGTGTAGATCCAAAGTTTATTCATAGTTCGAATTGACTAAGCATATTAAAAAGAATGTTATTTAAAAATAAAGAAAGATTGAAAGCTATTATTTCGTTATCTATAAGTATTTTTTTCTTATTTATATAATTCTTTGTTATTATGGTATCCTGTAGACTTCCTTTAAAAAAACGAAACTGACTTAGTAAACGTATAATGGAAATACGATACTAAAGGATAATTTTACAAGATGGACATTTAAACGGTCTGCCTTTCCACTTCACATGCTAATGCGAGATAAATAATTAATAGTGTGTAAAACAACTTCTATTATTGTATATTATGCGCCTTCCTTATTTTGTTTATTTAATTTATTTTTTATTAGAAAATTCTTTCAACCTCTTTATACTAAAAAACTTAAAGAAAAAAGAGAATAAAAATGAAATCAACAATATCACAACAGCGGCATTACTTAAAACATTTGAAAACACAAAAGGTATAAAGATAAACTCCACCTGAATCTTTTGACACCGAAATTGAAAATTTAACTGCTAATATTTTGCCCCATGTATACGATTCAACCAATACATGCAATGAACAGCATCTAGTTTGTAAATCAATGAAAGGTGATCCCTATGCACAGCTTCGCTATAGTTTTACAGTCGAGGTTTATCTAAATACTTTGTTGCCATAATATTATGCCTTATAAAAGTAGATTGCATCGCAAATCACAAGCAAACTGATCCCAATTCTTTTGATAGAGAAAAATTCTACCGCAGAGAAACATAAGTTTTGCTACCCCAAAGTGGCACACTAGACAAATTACGCATTTAAGTAGAAAGTAACGTTTTTTGAACTGAAAATATAAATAACTATATTCTTCATAGTAATTTAATACTTAAAGATATTTTTTACATTAAGTAAATTAATTCTATAGTATATTGCAAAATTGATTTACATTCATACCGTACTTTCATTCTTAAAAGCGACAGATTTGTCATCATCCAGGGATAAAATACACGTAAAATGGGCATTGAACTTAATATTATATTAAACTGTACTCAAAAATGCAACTGACACCATATACAAAATGGTTTTATGCGATATTGGTCTACTATATAAAAATGCATATCAATATCAGCTTTTAAACGTTTCTTGATTAGAGTGTCGCCTGTAAGAAATAAACTACAGTATTTATACAATACGCATATTTATGGAACAAGCAATTAAAGGCGGCAATACGTTCACTGAAAAAAGAGTAGTAATCAACACTATAGATCGGCGTAATATGATGTATATACGTACAAATTTAATGAATTTATGTTTTTTTGGTAGAAAAAACTATACACTTGCAAAACTAACTGCTACAAACGTAATCCGTACTAAATACAAGTAGCAACACATTTTACCATCGTAATTTTACAAAGATCTTATATGTGATAAAGCTTATGTCAATCCCTATGATTTCAAGACAAAACAAATACTAGTGAATTAACCTTTAGAGACGAAACACATATATGTGCGATTTAAAAGTGCTACGAAATGGCATCACACATATTTGTGCGATCTTTTTTATGGTGGGTTGGCGGATCCGCACAAATATGTGCGATTTTTTTTATGCCGGACTACTGTTGTATTTGCTACCCGTTGTATTTTGCTGCCCCTGTTGTATTTTGCTACCTTACATAAAAACATAAAAAAAAATAAAAAAAACAAAGCCGTAAACACAACAGATCATTTATACTGTTTTTGCAAAAGTTCCAGATTTGTGCAGCTTTTTTGTTATTCTCCTTAAAAGGAAAAAGAAATGCGATTTTACACAAATATCGCAAAAAAAGTACTGAAACCAAAATCCTACAACAAAAATAGTGTTTTTGATGTAAAATATGCAGATGTAACCAAAATTTCAAAATTCGAAAAAAAATGAAAAAAAGTCCATAAATGCTCAAAAATACATTTTAAGTAAAAATGCATGACTGCATTATATAAATCTTTCTATTTTGCACATATGTGTTTATGTAGTTATTTTTTTCATTGCTTATTTGCATCTTTTATTGTGTAGCAAAATACAACAGAAGTAGCAAAATACAACTGTTGTATTTTGCTACCAATAGATAAGAAAACGGAATTTAATT
>JAQFYM010003940.1:0-16966 GCA_034694785.1 Agrenia bidenticulata | reverse complement strand
TTTAAAAGCAAACAATTCGTCGAAATACTAAATTATTATACTTTTTGACTTAAAACCCCTGAAATAAATCCTGGATACGCCACTGGTAGAACGTACTCTTGATATACGTAAAAGTACAATATAAAAATCGCAAGTTTTAGTGTAAGGGCTCGTTCATACATAAAATGTTATTTATTTAAATTAAGATATAAATGGAAGGTTTTGGTTGTGCATGCTTGTAACTTTTATTGTAATCTCTGTTTGAGTCTTAGACTCCATATTTCTAAACAAAGAAAAAAAGGCAAAAGAATTCTTGTCATAATTTTGTGGAATTTTAAATCAATTGGGTGATAAAAATACTTGAAGGAAATTACCTTTATATAAAGGAGAAAATTTTTAATGTCATTCTTGGTTGCCCAAGCACGTACCCGAACATCCTAACTGGTAGGTAAAAAGAATTTTAGACAATCTTTTCGTATGATCAATCCACTTTAAAGAAACTGTGGCAAGAGACTTTGGGGAGGGCTATGAGAGCGTGAATTTGTCACAAAAACAGTATGGCATAAGACCCTGGGTGCGGCCAGGTGAGCCTTTTTTTAACTATCTATATATATTGGGTTTTGTTTGACGGAAGGCTTTGGGGTAGCCCAGCAGGTCTTTCGAAAATGGAAAATTAGTCCTTTTAAATCGTTGGCAGATTTGACAGGTATGATCACAGTGTCACTGGAAGACAAAGCATATGCACTTGGGGTTTATGAGGTGGTACTTGGAGTTTCAAATTTTATATTTTTAATCAAAGATAGAGGATAATAAGTTTCTGTTGATTATGTTTTAGATATATTAATCACTTGGGTGATCGATATCCTTAAAAGAAAATTACTTTCAAACAGAAAGAGAACATTTTAAATATTTTTCTTTTTTGTCTGTACACAAACCCAACAATCTCTAAAAAAAGAAATTTCTTGGAGCCAAATCCCAAAAAAATATTTACGGTAATGAAACAAAGAATTTATAAAAATACAAATTCGATAAAAATAAAACCTAATAAAAGATAGGCAACAGCAAAAAATAAGTTCGTAAAGATATTACTAATGAAGCTGTAAAGGTAAAGAACGACTAAAAAAATACTAAAAAAATATTGAAGGAGTATATTATCAGAATAAACAGAATTAAAAATATAGCAACACTTATACAATAATGCAGTTCTACCGAAATTGGTATAACAAACAATAAAGAAGGAAATTATTAGGCCACCCTCCATTATGGCCATAATGGTATTGCCATATATAAGGTCGTTTTTGTAACGTAAACTTTTTATTATAACATCATACTTTTATATATTGACAGATGGTTGTAATTTAGTTCAGTTAAGACATAGTTTTACCATTTGTAATTTATATTTGTTATCTTTTGAAAAACAATATAAAAATAAAAACAATATTACACATGACCTTGTATAAAAAATATATGTTTTTTAATATTTTTTTGAGATTTGATACTTTTATATAAAAAAATGTAGTACTTAGTGGTTTTTCTTCATTTCGGTCGGTCTAGGTGTATAATACATACTATTTTTACATTATTTTACAATTTAATCGGCATATTTGCTTATAATCGGTACTTTATTGTAAAATAAATGTATCCTTTTAGAAATAGATATAGTCATAAAAAAGGGAATAAAAAATATGGCAAAAAAAAAAAAAAATATGGAAAAAATATGGAAAAAATATGGAGAAAATATGGAAAAAATATGGAAAAAATATGGAAAAAATATGGGAAAAATATGGGAAAAATATGGAAAAAAATATGGAAAAAAATATGAAAAAAAAATAGGAAAAATATCAATAAAATATGCCAAAATATGGAAAAATATGGAAAAAAGTTTTCCGTCCATAATGGCCCTACAATATATGGCCATATATGAACAATACAATTATTTTTTCGGAAGCCTTTCAATAATGTAAGATAACAGCGTTGGCTTTATATTTTTAGTTGCTTGCTTTTTTTTGGTAAATTTTAATTTTATATAAATTTTGAAAGAATAGGTATTTTCTGTATACGTTGATACAAACTAAATTTTTACTGCAGCTTTAAAGTGCTTTTTATTTTTTACTAGTAATTTACACCCAGAATTGATTCCCAGGCGTAAAAAAAACACGCCCTAAGAGTACATAAAAGGGGTTTTTCAACGTAAATTAAACAATCAAATAGTAAATGTTTATTTTACACAAAAAGCTGCATAAACAGTAAATTCAATAAACTTTTTTGCTATATCCACATTTTCAGGGTTGCATTTTGTGCGCTATAGAACATAAAAATACGAATATATTAAAGCATAATAAAATTGAAACTATTGTATCTAAAATACTTTATCAATTTATTTTTAAAGCTGTATTTTACCCCCAGAATTGCTCCATCCTATACTTTTCTTTTACAAAAAAATCACTCCATTTTTTTTTATGCAGTATAAAGCTTTTATGATTTAAAACCCAATATCTGTTTTATATTTATCTACACCTTACTAACATGTCAAAAAAGTAAACTTTAGTTTTTTATCATAAATTAAATATTTGCATTTTAGATATCACAATCACCCACTATATTGAATTTTCTATTTATTTAAATCAGCACTCAAAGGGTAAAGAGAAATGGCGAAGGATCTGAAATTAGTTTTTGTCAATATATTCCACAGACACGGGGACAGAGCACCACTGAGAGATCATGAGAAACCAATCGGGAGATCAACCGTGTGTACTAAGATGAACACTTATCGAGAAACACTTCCATTAAAGAAAAAGGGATTTTTCGCGTCTTTATTTGCGGACAACAACCAACCATTAAACTTTAGGTTGATTTACAAGCCACTTATTGATGGAGAATGCAGTCCGGGCCAGTTGACGGATCATGGAAAGCGAAGATTATTTAATTTGGGAAAGAAGATTAAATCTGAATATGTAAAGATGGGATTTATAAAGGAGTATTTTGATAAGGAAGAGGTAAGATTGATATCAACAGATTTCCAAAGAACAATCGAGAGCCTGCAAAGTTTAATAAAGGGATTGTTCAAACCAAGTAATGAAATGATCGATATTAATGTCACCAAGAAGGGCGGCACCTCAATGTTCAGCATACAATGTTTGGATCATTTCTCAAAGGAAAAGGAAACACACAGAGATCAAGTAAATAAGACCCACGTAAAAAATATAGAAACTGTGAATAAGTACATTAAAAAGAACTATAAAGAACTCCTTCGAACAAAGCACTTATATGAGATTTACGAGGTTGTTTCAAGTGGCATTGGAAATAAGATTTCATATTTCAAAAATTTCTGCCCGAAGATGTATAAAATAACAGAAAAATACTCAGTAGATTTATTTTTCGGGATTTTTAAAGATAAGAGAAATTTGGCGCTGAGCCACGGGAAAATAATAAAGGATCTATCGGAAAGTATAAGAAATAAGGTGAATGATCCATATAGCAAAATGAAAATGTGGATATTTTCTGGGCATGATGTAACACTGTATCCATTATTAATGGCCTTTGGGATGCAGGACGGAAAATGGCCGCATTACGGGTCACATTTGATTTATGAAACATTTAAAAGTGAGAATGGGAAATATTATGTCAGGGTTAAATATAATGGAAAGCCAAAAGAGATACCAGAAAGCACTAAGCATTATAAAAATAACAAGTATTATTGTGAGGTTAATGAGCTCCTGAGAATTTGCGAGAAATATCTGCCCAATGAAAAAGATTTATTATTATGCCAGGATTAAAAATATTTAAAAAATATAAACTTTATTTATAAACTCTTTATTATGGTGGTATTATTAAACCTGTTTATTTATTGTTTTCGGACTTGTAATATGAATAGACGTAGTGTAAAGTAGATTATATCCTGTCATATGAGCCTTTTTTAGATCTAAAGCTAAATTGATCAAGGTTCATTCGGCAAAAATCTTATCCGATTCTTTGATAAGAGCGTTATACTAACAATAAAAATAATTAACAATAAAATTAACTTTTACATTCCTAAGCAGCAAAATTTAATTTATGATAATGATAAATGATTGCGATTTCATTGCTTTTTTTCAAAATATTTGCAGCATTTTTTCTGTGATATAAATGCAGTATTTAAGTCAGTTTTCCTTCAAGGTAATAATAGACTATCAGAATATAGGGGATTCCTATAGACCATAAAAAAAAGAAATTATATCGTCATTAGTTCTACAAAAAAATAATTTCGTATTTGTATAAACAATCATTTCTTTCAAATAATCATGTTTATAAAAAATTTTACTGTACGGATATAAAAGAATATTTATTAAGGCTGAATAATATTTTAAATATTCTACCCCAGTGTTTTATGTTTTTTATAAAATTTAACACAGCGTCAATAGTATTTAGTATTTAATAATTTAGGCTATCACGTGATTTTCGATCCTTTATCTTTCATTATTCTTTTTCTCCTCTTCCTCGGTTCCCTTGCATCCGTTGCTTCCTGACTCAGTCCATTCATCGTCATACTTTTCCCTGATTTTCTCCTTGATAACTTCTGGCTCGTCTATTTCTTCGACGGGCTTTGGAAGTTCCTCTTCAGCTGTATTCCTGATGTCAGGTCCTCTCTTGACTTCAGCCATTAATTCCTGAGCCGCTTGCTCGAAATCATCAATGTCTGCTAGGCTCTCCTTCGAATTCATCATGTCTTCAGGTTTAGGCTGATCCATCTCTCTTTGTTTACCGCGTACAACATATGCAATAGGATTCTTTTTATTCCCCATAATGGCGCTGACACTGGCATTTTCAATCCCGAATGTCTTCTTATCAGCATTTAAAAAGGCAGCTTGGATGTCTACCTTGCTCACACCCTTCTTATAACTATGCAGTATCTGATCAACCTTCTTTGTTGCATTTTCCTCATCTTGAGATTTAGTAGTACGGGCTGGAATACGAGGAGATCCCTTTCCACCGGTTCTAAGAGCTTTCTTAAAATTTTGCATTTGATTTATGGGGTAGCAAGTAAAATATTAAAATGCCGTAACCAACGAAAAATGAGATGTTCTAAAAATGGTTTATTGTTTATGAAGCAGAATGGCACGTTTAAGGAAAATTTTATAAATATGATTACTAGGTATACCGGAAATTTCTGAAAGTACGAAACAAAACCATTAAAAATAATGGCTTTAAAAATAATACGAAACTAACATTTGAACTAGGGATCGAACTTTTCACATACGTTATAGTACTATACAGTATAGTATGTTTATATTAAGCGTATATTATTTTTTACTATACATTATTAGTATTTTAGACAAAAAAAACATCAAAAAAATATATCATGTGATTATTTTTTTTGGTTAATATTGCAAACTTTAAGAAAATGGCTAGTGTTAAAAACCAATCGAACTCTTTGCATTTAAATGGATATATCTACTGTTATATTGTGAACTTGTTTTAACATGAATATAATAAATGGTATATTTATACAGCCCTAATGTTTTTTTTTTGCTTTTTAATTACATTTAAACCCCTTAATTTATTCTATTTTAAATATACACGCAAGTGTAGTGTGTGTTTCGCTATGAAATGATTGTTGCCTTTAAATATTTTATTTTGTGTTTTTGATTTAGATTTTTGCTTTCTTGCAGGTTTTTACCCTCAATTAATCTAAACATCTAAAGTTTACAAGCAAGTACAAATAAAACGCAAGTTGCATTGTTATACAAAAAAAAAGAGAACAGATAAAACCATTTAGTGTAATTTTTTGCAAATTGGTTTGTATTACATCTATTTTTCCATTTTTTAAATTTTTAAGAGAAGAAATCTAAGAAAGATAAAAAACATACTTTTACTATAAACTTCTTTACGTTATACGGTTTAGTGTACAGGGCTGTCGAATTTTTATGGCCATATTATGGCAAGGGAAAAATATTTCCCCCCATAATGGCCATATATGAAAAAAAGCTGCATAATTTGTCATATAAACTGCGCATTTCTTACCTTATACAACAGCGTAATTTAATAAATAGTAAACGCTTTAGAAATGTACTTTAATTGCGTTGTATTATCTTACGGCGCAATGCCTTTTCGTTTTTTAAAAAAAAACATGAAGAAAAAAAATTACATTAATTTGTAAGAAATGGCTTTCATTGATATAGTTGTACCTATAAATTTTGCAATTAACAAAAAAAATGTGAATACACTTTCTTATTTTACAAATATGACAACATATCTGAAATCAATGCAAAAGTACGAAAAACCTATATTTTTGTTATTTACTGTTTTTTCGCTTTAAATATTGGTGGGATTTATTCTGTTTGTAGTAAAATTTTACGTAACGAGTTTAAACTATTATAGGAAACGTCACCGAGTCAATTTTGATTATCATATATTGGGTTATAACCTAAAAATAAGTTGTAAAAATGAACTAACAGCGCCGTTTATTTTTTTATTCTGTTTTAACTTACCATTTACGAAGAACAGGGAATAAAAGCTTTTTTACGCCTATCAAAAGTAGAGAGATTAATCAAACGTTGACTTTTTACATAATCTATCGTGTAATATGTTTGGAGTAAAAAATATAACAATCCATGATTTGATAGATGTGTTTGAGATATAATGGGCCTATACAGAAACAAATTTGTCAGAAATGGTATTATTTTTCTACTTTTATGGCAGCAGGAAAGAAAAAAGTTATACCCGAAGTATCCAACACTCAAATGCAAACTGTAGACGATGTCATCTTTACTAATCCTTTGCCCAGACGAATAATACAGCCTAATCTTTACAAAGTGCCATCATTAAAAATGTAGGTTTTCCGGCTTATATCATGTTGCGCACTGTGTGTATTACAACCATAGAAACTTTAACTCTACATACTCGAAGATTTTGATGGATTCGAAGGAGAAAGTCTTAAGGTGAAGATGAGTGAGGTTCTAAGGCAAGCAAGATATGATCTTAAGAAGACACCTATGGACTAGTAATGAAGGCAATGAAACCAAAGGGTTGGGACAGCTGTAAGAACTGGATAATACGCGCTCGTAGCGGAGAGACTTAAGATAAAATGAAAAGATATTCTGATGAGAAATTGCGCTTTTATCTCAAGAGGTAGGAGATATAACCTTTAGCAGAGACATTCAAACCAGAAAATTAACCACTATCTAAGAAGCATTTTTTGCCAAAAGAAATCCAAGCGTTGGTGTATTTTAAAGATAATAATATTGATAAGTTTATCTCGGCAGTTCTGAATTTTGAAAATATATAGGTATCTACGGACAAAAGCAGCATAGAGCAATCTAATCTACTAAACCCGCTTGCAAAAAAGCATAAAAATTAAAAGATTTTGCATATATGCAAGAAGATAGGACATGATGAAAAAGGTAGCGGTTTCACAAAGAAAAAATGCCAAGAATACAAAAAAATATAGTATGTAGTAAATATAATAATGTCAGAGCATTTTGTTAACGAGTACATCAGTAATAAAGTAATGTACGTGAATCAAGCAAATCATATAAAAAAAAGAAGATGGTTTGTACTACTTATTAACTGGTCTGGTTTTACAAGCAACTCAAGACGTATTAGAATGGCTCGATACTCTTAGAAAGCGGCGTACGTAAGAATTTTACAATTGTGACGCAGGGAAATAACCTAAAAAATTGCAATAGTTGTGGACGTTTATGCATGTAGGCATGCATGCATATACCTAGACCTTTTTGTCATGTATAACAGAAAGTTTTTAAAAGAAAGATTTTATATCATTGAAAATACAAAAGGTACTATAATATGATATGGAAATACATATATTGATAAAAAAAAGCGCATGAAGAGGATTTTGATATTTGAATGTGCACATTACAACGCACAGGCACCTCTTGTAAACTAAAAACCCTGTAGATCACACAGAGATCAACTTGATTTTGAGTCACTTTGTAAGAAACGTAAAGATAAAAGTTTAATAGCAAGTAGCGACAGTTTGTAAGTAAACCCTGTCTTATTTGACTATTAAACGAATGTAGGATACGATTAAAATACGACTTGACATTAGTCAATGACCGTGTTACCCGAGACTGCTTTTTGATACCTAAGATACAGGATCTACTGCAAGACGAAGAAATATGGATTACTTACGTGTGTTATCACTTAAAAATACTGTTTGTATGTTCTTATGCAATGCGAGGACCACAAAATAACTACGTCTATGTGTGGAAGTAGGTTAATATAAGTTATAAAGATGCCGCGGGGGTTCAAAAACTCCTCTGCGGTATTTAAGAAAAATATGAATAATATATAACACTCTATTCATTGTCAAATCATAAGAGAAATACATAGATGATATTATAGTATAAGGCAGATATAAGGATAAACATAATAAGAATTATCAACAAAATATAAAAAGACTAGAAGAATTTAATCTTAGAATTAACTATAACAATATTATCAATTGTGTGCAACAAATACTGTTTCTAAGATTTATTTTAGCAAGAAAAAAATAACAGCTAATGAAACAGGAACACCGAGAATTTTTGCCTTTCCTATTCCCACGACCATAGACAATTGCCCGATTCAAAAGCCTACTCAATTATCTAACTTTTTCCTTAAAAAGTATATTAAAGTATTTGAAGCCGTTCATGTATGTTACTAATGAAAGATGTCAAATATCAACGGAGTGAAAATTTAGCGGTAAAATTAATTAAGGAGAAAAGAAAGGTAGCATAAATAAAAGTCTGTACATACCAGATCGCAGGTAACGTTTTTATATCTAAAGCAGACGCCAGTAAAACAGTACTTGGAGGAGGTTTGAGACAAGAAAATAAAGTTTGCTGCCTTTATTTCTAGGATATTGTCGAGAGCTGAGCAAAGATATATAATAACGGTATGAAAAACTTATGCTGTAAATGTGGGCATTGAAAAAGCTAGCATTCTGGTTAATAAGGGCCGAATTTACATTGATAACTGATCATAAGGCTATTTGTGAGTTACGAGGAGAGTTAGTGTTTATCAGTGACTGAACACAAAAATGGTTTAGTCAGAAAAATATATATAATTTTAAAATAGAATTATGTGCAGGCGAAACACTTATCGACCCACTACTGAAGTAGAAAAAATGATCAACCAAATGATGACAATAGACATACAAAAAATAAGAAGCATGCTCAAAAAGCAAATATCATCAAGCCTTGAGATATGAAAAATACATTTAAAGACAATAACATATTTATGTATTGTACGAAAAAAGATATAAACTTAGAAATAATAATACCAGTGGAAAAAGTCGATAGAAAAGACAAAACTCTGATTCTTTGAATGGGTAAACTAACAGCATAAAAAATGCAGTTATAAGTAAAGTGCATAGTATACATAATAATAATTACCACCGAAAAGCTATCATCAAAATTAGCGAGAAGATAAATGTGAATATAGGTAAATATTAATTGAATAAAATACGTTAAAAGTGTAAAGATATGCCAGAATAAGGATACAATTAATAAAAAAATTACAATTTCTTTAATGTGACACAACCTGGTGATCAACTTACGACGGTCTTTAAAGAATTAACAAAAACAAGCATGTGATTTCCGGTGTTGATTTCTGTAGTAATTGAATATGGGGCAAGCATGTATCATCCAAGAATTCTTTATAAGTTGTTGTATTCTTATATACTTTATACAAAGAATTATTTTTTTTAGTAAACAATTTGATAATGGTGTAGAGATCGTTTCCTAAAAATTTACTAAATGGCTAAGTGATATAACGCATGACAAATTGTCACTTTGCCTGCGTACACCAAGATAATGGAAGAGTTGGAAAGAGCAATAAGGACAATCAGGAATTTGTTCAGACAGTCTATAAAGCCGGTATGAATGTGCCATCGCAAGATCATAAGTAATTATAACAACGTAATATAAAGGGCATATAAAATGATGTCACCCCAGGCAAGTGATTCAGAAAATTTTTATAAAGTAATCATGAATGAAAAAAACTATGTAAAAGAGTTTAAAAAAAATATAGATCTTTACCAAAAACTACAGATGGAAAAAAAAAAACTAAACAAAAGAAATTAAGAAGCGGGAAGAATGAAACACTTTATAAAATAAGCGATTGTTGTCCAAAAAAAATATGAAGATGTATTTAGAATAAAAAAACAAGATGGCGAATTACTAAAGAGTCATGTATTTTCATTGTGCTCGGCTTAAGAAGTGAATGCTATAAAATAACCCATAAAAAAGTTGTAAAGATATAAAACATGCACTTTTGAATTTTTTGCTTTTTTTTTGACTTGATATTGCCAGAGAACAGCATAATACTAAAATTTACCGCCTTGTATAGATTACAGAGATACATTAAACCATGACTTATTACATTAGGTATTATTAAATATGCTTGGGGTAAAAATGGCACAACTATTCATCCGATAGACTGGTTTGAGATAAAAAATACATTTTATAAAACACAACTATTACTAATGGTTTTATTTCATTATTTTGGGGCAGCAAGAATATAACAAGTTTTACCCAACATATCCAACATCTTTCACCGGGCAGCTTTTTAATACTGCACTTTTAAGTATAAGTAAAAAGTTTTTTTCATTAATCTTTTTCTTTTTGTTGCATATTAAATACTATTGGATGTTACGGCCTACGCTTGTTTTTTTAGCATATATTACTTATACGCAGCAAAACATTGCAGCTAGGCTAACTTTACGTAGTTTTGCGTTGCATTTCACATAATAAATACCATCCAAGCGTTTTTACCCTGGAAAATTAGCATATAAATTGTATATTGTAAGTCGCAAGTTTGCAGGCAGTTATTGAATTTTATACCCGATTGCATAAAAGTGGCTAAAAATGTCATCATAAACCAACATGCTATTCTTTAATTCGAATGTTGCTTATACAAACATCACTTTGATGTTTTCTAAAAAAATATGAATAAACAAAACGTAACTGCACATTCCAACTTAGATTTACACTTTTTTACAATTATGTGTTAAAAAAGCGAGGATTTTGTGTTTGATCTTTTTGCGCTTGCTCCATTTATAAGTGTAAAAATAAGTAAAAACTATTACTCGTCACAACACAAAAAAACGTCTTTAAAAAAAACTTGCCGTTAAGAAATACAGAAAAGAACAAAATACTCTCGAAAACGTTTTTTTAGCTAGTATCTTTATACGAATGTATAATTCATTTTGTACATGATACTTTATTATGTACAATTGTACAAAAACTAACAATTTTTAATAGTTTTTGCAGATGAGATATAGTTTATGCGAGAGTTTATATGTATCTAAATTATTCGGTTAAATTTTGAGCGAGTATTTTAATCACGACTGAATATTACGAGTATCGAATATGTTCATACTCATTTACTCACTATACTTATAATACACCTCTACAATAAAAAAATGTTCCATATGTACATAACATAAATAAACTAAAATTTTCAAAAATAATATTATATGCAATAAAACGTAAAAATATATTCTTAGGCTACTAGTATTTTAATTTTTTTTATCATATATAACTTATACCATGATTTTCTTGCAACTTCTTTTTTATTCTTACTTTATAACAAAACTAATGCAGCAAAAAATTATAAAAAAAATAGGTTTACATTATTTTACTTTTTTACGCCTTTAGTTTGCTCTAATTGAAGAGAACATATATATGGCAAAGCCCAAGTTTTATCCTGATTTTTTCCAGTATTACACAGAGGTTTTTTTGACTAAAAAAATGGGTTTTACTTGTCTTTTTTTAAAGCTCGAGATAATTACATTTATTATACAAAAATGTCACTCGCAGACTTCCCTAGGTTTGATTTTATTAACACATTAGCATTTATAACGTTGTATACATGACAATACATTAACATTGCGATAATTTTTGTTAGTAAAAATACTCTTTAAAATAGAAAAGGTAAAATATGGCTCGTCAAATCCCCCTTCTATGACATATGATATAACATTATATATGTAGATGCCATAAGTATCTCAATGCACTAATATAGTATAGTTCATAGTTTTAATATACGATACGGTTTACTGAAAAACCCTAATTTAAACATAAAAAGGATTTAATGATATTTTTAGTTGTAATTCATACTTTTGGTTAATGACGATATATCCACAAATCTTTTTCTCATCTTTAGATGAAACTGAAACAAAGATTAATTATATGGTTAGTGACATAAGTATTTAGTAATATAAAAATATTAATATAAAAATATACTTTATTGGGTTTTTTTATAAAAATATTGGAGATTTCAACGAAAATGTCGTGCTAATCGGAATACTGTATGGATTTAGCTAATTAACCCTCTTTATATCCCTAAAATACTACTTATTTAATATTTTGATTGTATACGGATAAATCACCACTTATTTGGGTTTACTACCTCCTTTACGGATATGAGGCCAGCAAATAAGGTACACAGTAAAATTCATATAAAATTTAAACATTTGAAATGTGTTATATAGAAAAATAGATTTATTGTAGTGCAATTATGCAGATCTAAATACATTTGAAACAATTCTTGTGTTGTATCTGCCATATTTGACATGTTAAATATATTGGTATCGCACAGGTTCTTTGGATCACAAAAAAAATAATTTGTCATGTATCATATACTGAACATTGCTACATGGAATTTAAGCAATAATCATCTTAATATTTTCATCTTTTAGACATTAATGAGTCAAGACTATATAAAAGGGTAACAGGATTGCATAATAAAGAAGTATAATATCTCATTATTTTTGGCTTTTTAGAAGGACAACATGTCATTTTTTGTATATTTTTACATAGATAATTTGCTTTCCTAGTGACGCAAAGCATTTTAATACTATTTAAAAAGGTAAACCTACTGCATAAACTCAAAAATACATTAAAAGCTGTTCGTTGAAATAATTTTTATAAAATTCACATTTGTTTATGTACTGTAATTCATGGGGTTGATTTTTTTACTGTGACCATTTTAAGGTTCGAACAGTCAAATCAAGACAAATTTTATATTTTTTTGTCGATATTTGAACATTTTAAACTATTTAAAACAGTTATTCTATTGATATTTGAGGGATTTTATGCTCAGAAAATCCATCCTTTTCACTTTCGATCTAGATTAATAAAGCAAAATCTACAAAAATTACATATAATAACGAAATTCCTGATATAAGTTGTCTATCAGGTATATAATAAAATATTTGAATATCATTTTATGTATGGTAATACAAATTGGATAATGACTATATGATGCATAAATCAAATATTTATAAATTTATATCAAAACCTCAAAATAAATCAAAAAAACTTTTAAAATTCTATTTAACAATATTTATTGGCAATAATCTCTTTTACGTCCTAATTTATTTTTTTTGTAGCGTTTTAACCTTAATTATATCCATTTGTATCAATATATCCAAATATACCTATTTATATGGATATAAGACAGGTTATTCGGAAATAATCCCACACATACGAATATCAAAGTAGTTTTTTGTTAAAATCTCTAGTGGTTTTTAACTTTGTTTTAAATTAGTTTTTATTTGTTGAAATTTTTGTGTCTGTAAAATGCTTCAGCGTCAGAAAAAATGCTTTTAAGCATGTTTTATGTTGTTGCTAGAACTTTCCTTGCAATATTTTCGTTGTTTTACTATTGTTATAATTGCATCCTTTGTTTTACAATGACTGGAGTTATGTTTTCAGCCCTTTTTATTTTTGGCTTTTTTTTGGCCTTCAAAATTCCAATGCATTTTAATTTTGGGTCTTTTAGTTGCTACCCAATATTTTCGGGACGGTTATTTTCGGCCCTTGTTTATTTTTTGCCCCTCTATTTGGTCCTTTTATATTGGTTCTTTTATCGAGATACCATCAAAATTAAATTGCATTCGTCTTATATATAATTTTTTAAAGCAATACTTATTCCGGATTTTGTCATGATAAAACGATAATTTCGTTTTAAGGATTTAATAGTTTCTTATTGTAGATTTTTGTTAAATAATTAAAAGAGACGTATATGTACTAGGGTTTGCCCTGGTACAGGTTACAGTTCATATGGTGACTGTACCATACAGACCCGTACTGTACTTTTTTTAAAGTACAGTACATATAGTTCTAGGCATTATGCAAAAAGAAATATTAAAAAAATTAAAAAACGTTAAACACAATGCGTTTTTGATATTGAATGTAAAAAATCTTTCTAGTTTTATAGGTATACCACTTTTATTTTTCCATATAATTTTTAGTATTAATAAGTTAGCCCTAGTACAACTGACTAAAATATAATGACTTTACCTTACTGCACATTGTAAAAAACTACAGTACCATGTCATTCGAGGTTCTTTATCCTTTGTTTAAGAAGAACTTGTTAGAAAAATCAGAATCAAAAAAAAACTATGCCTCGTATATAAAATATTTTGGGGTTCGTTTTTCAATGTTTTTGCTTTTTATGTAAAATTTGGCAACTTTTTCTCTATATTTTTGTTAAAAAAAGTATAGATTTTATCCTTAAAAATTTTTAAGTTCGTAGCTCTAAATAAATATTTAACGCACACATGTACTTAGTAATAAAATTAATATGTAAAGTTTTGTATCTAACAAAATAGCCAAAATTTATATTTTAATGTCTTTTTTACAGCCCTATTAGACGTTTTTTTACTATGAACAGTAGGAACACAAGGTAATACATATGTACTTTAATGGTACACCAGTACTGCACCGTGCAGCATCTTACGCCAGGTTACTGTACACGACGAAACCTAATATGTACTCAAAACTTTTTGATATTTTTGGTTTAACAGTTATTAACGCCATGCTTTTTTTATATATTCTTACCATAAAAATGAAATCCATCCTTACTTTCTTGCAGTTTATCATAAGTGTTTTTTTTTTGTTTTTTTATCTTGAAAGAGCAAGAATTGCCTTTTATAGATAAATACAAAACATTCATATACAATATATATAACTTATTTATATTAAAAATACATAATAATGTATTTTTACTTTTTCTTTTATGGAAGCTTTTAAATACGCTGGCAGTTTTGTTTTAGGCTTTTTTGGTACGTATTTTATTCAATTTTTTTGCACAAAAAAACCCCGGGTATAACCGGGCACAAACGGCTTTAAAAAAATCTATAAAAAAAGAAAAACCTTGGTACCCGGGTTTGGAACCCCTAGTTGACATCCTAATATATGGGGTAATAATAATAGAATAAAAATAAGAGGGTGACGAATACGACAGATATAAAAAGGCTATGTTCGCATGTTAAATAAATTACAGCTTGGTTGCGCTCTTTTATTCTTTCTACCTTTTTGTACGGTCACTATTGATAAGTCATATGTAGTGACAGTAGAAAAAAGAGATTTTTGTTTACAATAGGCCTTTAAATTAATACTTCCTGATATTTATTTTTTATGGATTACTCAAGTTTTACTATAAGAAAGGTCAAATTATCTTGAATTTCCAATAAAATAAATTTATTGAATTTTCAATTTATTTAAGATAACCATTTTAATTACTTATTAATCTTCCTAACAAATTAATCCCGCTATCATACGATATCGCCTCTAAAATCGCATCACAAGGCTCATTCTCATAACAAATCCTATAGACAGTACAAAAGAGTGGAAACTCCGTTAACTTTCCTTTTGAATCCAGGAAATCATAAATCTCTTTCGCAGTCAATGGACCCTGTAACTTTTGCCCGCCCATACTTGATTCCTGTTCATCAACTGTTGATTTATCAGAAAGCTTCACCCCACATTTAAAATTTCTTTCGCTTAAACAAGACACAATTAAATCCGCAATGCACGCACTCTCAAACATCGTAGATTCTTGAAATCCATTTCCGTAAAACATTTTAATAAACTTGACCATTTCCTTTAATCCATTTCTTAAAATTGCCACTGAAGTATTCGTCTCATAATCCAATCCTTTTGCGATCCCGTATCCCAGTGCCACTACGTTCTTAAGTGTTCCACATAACTCAACCGTATTTAAATCATTGGTTAGTGTGACTCTATAAGTGTAGCAATTAAATAAATTTTTTAAGAGTGTTCCATGATGTTTGTTATGGCATGCAAGTGTTCCCTCTGTAACGCATCCTTTACCCACTTCAGATGCTATATTCGCACCCATCAATACACTGCAATCTGTTTCCAAAGTTTCTCCGATGTATGTAGAAATAAGCTTTATTTCATTGTTTTCCACCATCAATCCTTTTATTAAGCTACAAACAATAAGATTTTTATTTTGAGCAATAGATTCTTTTACATCCCCTAAAATTTTTTTAACGAATTGGTGTGGCACCACAAATATTAAAATATCAGCATATTCTACGCACCTCCTTAGATTGCTTTCTGCTATTAAATTATGTGGAAGTGTGCATCCCTTCAAGTATTTTACATTTTCATGTTGTGTATTAATAATTTCCGTTAAATTTTTTCCGTCGACTTGCTCTTCAAATGTCCACATTAATACTTCATCCTCAAAGTCTCTTTTTTCAGCAGTATTTTGGGCTATGACTTTTGCAATGGCCGTGCCCCAGTTTCCGCTGCCTATGACTGATACTCGATGCTTCATTTTAAGGGCGAAGGGGAGTTGGCTATTAGTGGGAACTGGAGGATGATTGGATGCCAAAGGGCAAATGAAATTTAAGAATAGATAGATGTTGCATGTGACTAATTTAGGGATCTGGATTTAAATATAATGAATAGGGTTTAAATAATGTCTAAAGAATCAATTTTAGGGAAATTGGGAGATTTTTTAAAGAATAAAAATGAAAATAGTAAAATATCTTTTTTTATTTTTTTAGTTATTGCATAGTATTCATCCAATCCGTGACCCGGTAGTATATATTGTATATTATATTGGCGACTGATTATGCGGACCAAAAAAGGACCAAAAATCTAAAAAGGACCAAAAAAATAGAAGAATTTTAAACGTCATAAATATAATACGTCGTATTAAAATTGGTAAAAAATGGTTCTCTTTGCCC
>JAQFYM010003939.1:0-16967 GCA_034694785.1 Agrenia bidenticulata | reverse complement strand
AAATATAAAAACTTATTATGATGCGATTTTTGTGAGTTTAGCCTTACTACTGCGAAATTTTAGTAGTTTAAAATTTTACATTTTGAATTTGTTTTGTTAAAATTTTATTGTTTAGAAATTTCAGTATTTTTAAAAGTTCACAAATTAATTAATTGATTTTATATTTATAAATTTTATGAAAATACAAAATTTCCAAAATTAAAATAAATATTGAGTGTTTTACAGTGGTTTTTCTAGTTTTACGCAATTATGACCAAATTATATATCTATTATGGCCAGTGGCATAGCTATGGGGGGGCAGGTGGGGGCTTGAGCCCCCCTGAAAAAAAAGTGACGCCTGAATTTAAGGGTGGGTCTTTTTTTGTGCAGAGATCTTTTTCATTAAAAATAATGAAATAAAAAAAAATTATGTTGAAAATTATGTTTGAAATTTTATAAAAAAATAATTCATATTTTGTAATTCATAAATCGTGTTTTTACCCCATATTTTTTTTAAAAACACTGACTAGCCCTGGTCAGAAAAGTATTATGACTACGCCACTTATTATTTCGATAGACATAGCAGAAAAAATTTTGCAGGCTGAAGGGGATGCGAGGGTATAAAATATATATTTAAATACAAAATCTTTCGCGTGCCATTATGCGTTTGTATACTACAATTTTTATATTATTTAATTGCTGTTTTGTTTTCGTCAAAGCTTTCTTGTCTTATTTCTTATTTTTAAATATTACTTATTTTATATTTTATATTTGGCGTCTACAAAAATGCATCCATTCATGTATTTTGTCAACGATTCATCTGTATCGACTAAAATGTGGAATAACAAGCCTGCAAACAAGAATGACTGTAGATTATAAATTACAAGTTTTGTAAAATGATCTTCAATTAGTCTGTATAGTCACTACCACATAACTTTCTTTTCAAATTAATAATAATTTTACTAACATTGTAACTTCAAATGCAACTTATTGCATAGTAACGCTATTTTATAGTAACTTGATAGATAGTCGAATGTTACTCTTACAAACTATTATTAATTTCGTATAAGTATTTTTTTGTTAACATTAACAAGAAATAATAAGTTAAGATTTTGTGTTACTTGCAGTTCGACAATCGATAATTTTTTCTTTATTTAGTTTTCTTATCTTGCGAATATAGTAAACGAAATATTGAAATTTTTAGATATTGGGATTCAAAATAGAAAAATTAAAATACTACATTTTCAAAGTATTAGAAAGCCACGGATTTTCTGTGCTTGCAACATTTTTTGAAATTTTCGTTACATGTATTCCAGTTGCAGGTGTTTTGATACTCTTATATATATTTAGAAGTATTAAATTGGGTGGATTAGTACTTTAATTACAATTTCTGACGTTTTGATGCTTTTATCAATATTTATGAAAGTTGTAATTTGGTTATTTTGGTACTGAACTAATTAATCTTATTGTTAATTAGAATAAACCATTTTTATTATGATGTCAGTTTGTTATAATTTAAGGAAACAAAAAAGTGTTTTAATTGAATAAAAGCACGTAATTTTACATGGAATCGATTCCGATAACATAACTACTGCTATCTTAATTTTAGTGTATATTTTAATTTTTCATTATCGCTTTTTATTGTAGACTTTTTAGGCTATCGTATTTTAAGACGTGCATATTTTTATTTTGTAATTATTTCACGCAGAAATAATAATTATCAATGATAAGAGTTTAAATAAAACTATTTATAGAGTGTAAAATTACCCCATCATGACTTCTAGCAACTTTTCTTTGTATTCTGTTTTTGCCAAGAGAAATAATCCTGATACATAAGCTTTATGCATTTAAAGTGTCAGTAAATGGATAATTGTTTCAGCACTTATTCACTACCTTTGCTTGGTAAAGGGCGCAGTGGAGGATGCGCATAATATATGTCTTGCAGATAACGGTACTCCGTTCTTTGATACTGATAATAACAGATACATGATAGGTACTTGTGACATGCCATTAAAAAATGAAAGTTTAAGAGTAATGCGTGATTATACAGGATTACCAATTCTTGAAGCAGAGTCATACGAAACCGCCGAAAACACATGTTTACCATATAATAAGCGGTGGAAAGAAAACCAAGAAAGTATTGCTTTGCAGGAGAACATTTGCCATATAAACGGGGATTCAAAAGAAAGTAAAGACGAGATTAAGGATATAACACCGCCAGGCCTAGAAAATCCTCTATATAATAATGATAATTCTAGCAGTAGCGATTTAAAAGAAGCCCGAGAAGTGACAAATGGGTCGTATGCACAAATTCGAGAATTAGAAGCATATAAATATCTAGTTAATAATTTACCATATCCGCCATATAGTAATAAAACCTTGCCTCGAACACTGTTTAAAATGAAATATATCGTAAATGCACTACTTTGTGATATTTTTACAGGATCTTACAACCATACTGATGCACGTATTAAAGGCAAAGAAATGCAGATCTATTAAAAGTCATAAACAACCGACTATATACTAAACTATTTATGCATACTGCCCTAATAAGTAAGAGAGCTAATGATTGCAAAGATTCCAAACGAAACACATATAATGAATTATGCTTATCTCGGCTGCAATTGACATAGAAAAACAAGCTGAAAAGATCACAATCGAGTCTGGGATTATAAGAGTAAAACATTTGGATCTAACAATTACACAAAATAATATAATACACAATGGAACTGCCAGGATCGAACAGAATAAAACTTCCAGTCATGAAAAGGATAAATTTGTGGATTTAATAAATAGCGTGGACAACAATGAAGAAGGCAAGAAGATAATGTTTGAATTAGATATTGATTGTTACGATCTAACCAAAACAGAGCTATTGATAAAAGATGGGGAAAGTCAGTACAAACTTAGAATGAACCTATTGGATCCTACTAAAGATTCAAAGAGTACATTAACTATAATGATACGGGTGAAGTGAGTCAATACGTTATTAACATCCAAGACATTTTTCAAAATGGATTTGCAGCATGCGCACCAGAAATGCAAAATATCGAAAGTGTAAAAGGGGTAACCGACATGATGAAATTATTTTATGAATGCAAGTTCGAATTAGAGAAATGGATAGATTTGAATAATACTGACTACAAAAAAGGGGACATGACTCCTTTAAGTCAATTTCTTATAATCTTCGGCCCAAAAATTATGACCATAATACTAGTTATAGGTTTTTTGTTCACTAGGAGCTGATCGTGTGCTTGGCACTGAAGTAAAAAAGATGGAAATTAAAATTTCTTAAAATTCTTAAAATTTATAAATATTTTTCCATCCAGTAAACAAATATAAAAAAATACTGACATGCCATCGTAAGCCCTTTAAGTTATAATAATAGCATCAACTTTTGCTCATCATCAAAAAGAAAAATATCATTTTGACATATTAAGTAAATATTCTAAACATAAATTTATTAAAACTATTTTTTAATTTTGCCATTTTTTTTAAAGTATTTTGAGGCTGCACAGTAAAATCAAAAAAATAAAAATAAAAAAAAATTGTACGTTTAAATTGGCTTGTTTGAAGAATTACATTTTTCAAGGAAGCTTAAATATTTAAAATGTCAATATTTAAAATTCTAAGAGCCAAAAAAATGTATGTGTGGTATTGGAATGTTTTTACACTGGGCATGCCCGTTTTCTCTTACCATAGATAATTTTTTGGGCAAATTATCCCTAGATAAATCAGTATATGAAAATTCTCTATAGTGATAGCAAAAGAACCTTCGAACCGATAATTCATAGACGCGTAAAATCTTATAGATTTTTCCTACAGAGAAATACAAATATTGTTTACAAATACAAAAAAATAAAATCCTTATAGAGAATTTTCGATAAATTGGCTTACTATAATAAAAAAAAAATGTTATATCTAAAATTAGAAATTGAAATGTCATTTATATTTAATAAGGTTTTTAAATAACCGTTAAAATATTTTTCAGTTGTTTTTAGTTTTTTTTAGTAAAATTCTATATAGTGCAAATCTCCGAACAGTTAATTAATCAGTATGGTAGAAAACTCTTTAGTTAAATATACTATCATGGACTTGTTTAAATTACAATACTTTGAGCAATATTTTGTCCGACTGCAAAAATATCACTTATTCTTACGCTTTAAACATAAAATAAAAATACTTCTTAATTTATAACATGGACTTTTGTAGAATCCTTAGATTTTCCTGTTTTGCGGGTTTAGAAGTCATAAAAACCAAAGATAAAAAACTTTCCGGGGTTTTCTGAATCTGTGATTGAGATTAATAGCGCATTCCAAAAAAAAAAAAAATCAGAATTTGTAAGTTTTTTAGTTATACAAGCTGTAGCTCGTTTTTTTATCAATTTTTTCTTATTTTTGTAATCAAAAAAAAAAAAAACTTTACTCAAGTAATATTTTTTGATTTTTTTACGAGCTATTTACACCAGTATAAAATTCCACAAGATTTTTATTTTAACGTATGTCGTTAACCATTCTATAATCTACTTTTTTAGCAAAAAATACTGTAAATATTACGGTAAGCAATATATTAAAACACCTGTTTTTTTGATACCATAAGCATAATAATAAAATATTTTTTTTTGATAATCAGTAAAAACTCTATAAATTAGTAAAAAAAAATTATACAAAAAATTCTTGTTTTTTGATAAATGCATTTAAATGAGTTGTTCCTGTGTCAAAAGTCTATAAAATTCATCCTTTCTAACTTGGAATTTTACGATAAAAGTGTTCGAGACAATACAAACAAGTATATTAAATTTTGTAACCTATATTTCTTGTTGTAAGATAGCGAATATTTACATATAAGTATACACATGTATATATATAGCGTTTTTACATAAATTTTTAAATTAAAGGGTGTCCAAATTTTAGAGGTTTTACTTTTCAAAAATATGAAAATTATTGATTCTCATATATTTTTGAAGTCCAGTGTTGTGTTAAATATTTTATGATATTTTATTGTTATTTCAAAAAAAATAAAAAAAATAAAGTAATTTATACGCTTCACATTATCAATTTTTTTTTTGTTTAGGGTCTAAATAAATATGTTGAGATATTTTTTATAACGTAATAAAGGATGGTGAAAGGTTTTAAAAAGTTTGTCGGGTGTAGTTGCTTTTTAACAGTGATTTGATCTTGTTGTGCTGAAAAAGTAAACAAATTTTATGGAAAATAGACAATACATATATATGCAAGCTTTCTTTCGAGTTTTATTATGTGTTTTCTTACCTATTTACAACGTGCATACCACGAGGAACTACGACATTTTTTTACTTAGAATCTTTCACTTCATCAATTTGTACGGTATATTAGTATGCTAATCCAAAACCACATTACAAATAGATATTTTATCTTTTAACGTAATAAAACCATGCAAAAACTTTCGGTACATTTTTTTTTACTAATTACACTGTTGTTGCTACTGTAAAAAAAGTTTTATGGTACTAAGTTGCTCCAAAAAGAATAAATAATCCGAGGGCCTGTCTCTTATACCCAAAAAATTTTGCATAAAATTTTCTTTTACTCAAATTAAAAATTTGAGCAAGCATATGCACAACCCTTTTGAATTGTCGTGAACCAGTAAATTATATGTACAGGTAAAAATAAATAAAACGGGAAAGTAGGTATATTTCTCAAATCACGCGCGGGCAAAAAGATTAAAGCCATTTAAGCTACCTCATTAATTTTAGTAAAATTATTGTAAAAAACCAATAAAGTAAAAACAGTAAAATCTTTATAAATTATTAAAAAATATTTATTTAAACAAAATATCTTATTATTGATATCAACTTTCCAATGTGTATTTTCATTGTCAAAAGTCAGAATTATAAACCTCTTCAACTTGGAAATTTACGATAGAACAGTTCTGAGGATATAAAAAAAACATTCAATAAAATTTTAATACTTACATATATATTTACACTTTTAATTTTTACAATTAAGTTTAAAATGCTTTTAATTAAGTTTTTTTACATAAATATTTCAATTTAAAGGGTGTTCTAATCAAAGAGATTGTACTTATGTAAACAAAAATAAAAAAAAAAACAATAGAATTTTCGCAAATAGTAACCAAATGCGAAAACAGGATTTTTTTGAGGATATGGGGCAGTTTTTTTATTAGAAAATATATGTTTTGAATGAGGCTAGGAATTATCTTATTTTCTTATAAAAAACCATTTTTAAAAAAATATGTATGCAAATTGGTGCTTTATATCAGTGTCGTAGCTATTAGGGGCAGGTGGGGGCTTTGGTCCCCCCTGGAAAAAAATACGCCTGAATTTAAGGGGGGTCTTTTTTTTGGGCAGAGATTTTTTTGTTTAAAAATTATGAAATTAAAAAATTTTATACTGAACATTTTTAAAAAAAAATATTTAAGATTTTGCACTTCATAAATCGTGTTTTTAATTCATATTTTTGTAAAAAACACTAACTAGCCCTGATCAGAAAAAAATCCTGGCTACGCCACTGCTGTTTAACTAATGAAAAATACCCAGCCATATTGTAAGTCATTGTCAATTACAATTTTTACACACTTATACAGGATTCAACGCGCTTTTCGCTTTTTCACTTTACTTACGAAAACATATACGCACATACTTACAAACATTTAGCAGTTTGTATTTCTACAGGAAAAACTCGATTTATTTTGCATTTTAGTATCTTTCTGGTGGAAACTCATTAGTGTTTGATATTCTACCGTTTTTTTATACCTAAAAAATTTTAAACCTTTTCTATAGATTATACTTAAAATACAGGTTAATAACAAAATTCAAATGTATTTTTAGTATATAATTAAATTTCAAGGCATAACTTTTTTTTGGTAATCCTTTTAGGAAAAAGATTTTAGGCTGCCAAAAAACTTAGAATAAAGGCTTTTTAAAGATTTATACGATTTAAAAGTCAATATACAAGAAAGAACAAAAATTAAGGCGTTTTTAACATTTTTAAATGCAAAAAACAATATTTTATTAAGTATTTGTGATAAACTGATGTTCAAACCCATGTCACGTTGATACATTTTTAAAGAATATTTATGTTAATGTTACAGAGAAAATATTAAACGCAGTAAAAAGTGAGGACAAAAACATATTAAATAAGATTTTTGGATAAAAAACAAAAAGAAAAGATTTATAAAAAAAACCTAAAAAAATGTATTTTTTAACGCTGAATAAGAGAGATTTACAGTGCAATTTGACGATAAGTACCGAGTAGAGGTTTTATAAGAGACAACAGTTCTATTATAGACATAGTGTATATACGTTATTTTTTAAGTGAAAAAACAAAAGGCATATTGCTGCTTGTTTGTATACTTGGCATGTATGTTGCATATTACTATGATTTAAAATATTTTTATTTTTTTTTAGGTAAGCATTTCTTTTGTAAAAGCGAAATATAAACTGTTTTACAGGCTATCTTTTAATTTCTAAAATTTTTCGCATAAACTAATACTGTAGAGTTTTGTAAGTATAAAAAGGTTATAAAACGTATATATTTGTATAGAAAACAATACTTGTTCTTTAAACAAGAATATTTTCTAAGGGAAAACTTTTTTTTTTATAGTAGATTTATTTTTTTAACTAGTAAAGCAATATGCTCCTATAAACAAAAGTATACGTATTGTACATTTATGACAATGTTGTACCTTCTTTTTTTTTTTTTTGTTTATTAGGGTAAATTTATATTGATTTTTGTTATAATTTCAAAAAAAAAATATAAAGAAAGTACAGTAAAAAAACAGCTTAAAAAAAGACCTATTGCTTCAAATTCAAACTATACTGAGTTATACATACAAAAGATGTGTGACTAAAATAATCATGTAGCGCTAGTTGACAAACAGAAGTAAAAACACAGAATATTTGTTTTAACATACAATTCTATTTTTACAATTTAAAAGCTTTGCAATAAATGCATGCCAAATTTTTGCCTAGCAACGGTTTTCGTTTTTTGTATTCTACAAGGCCACTCTTTGTCTTTCTATATATTATCTTGAATAGGAAAAAAATAAAACAACAAGGAATTCTTCCAGCAACATAACAAACTAAAATGGTTTGCTTGACCAACAACTTTAAACTGCATATGTGTGTACCTCTGTTTTTCGCTTTGTTGCCAAGACGTTTAAGACGGTAATATACGTATTAGTATTTTTATTTTTATAAACAAAATATTACCGCAACAATACTGCGAAAGGTTTTGTATATATTGAATGTTTGTCTCTTTTTAGAGTCATGACATAAAAAAAAGCACGATTTACATAAAACATAAGTCACACAGGCTTTATCCGTAGAACTACGCTTTTGTTCCTGTAAAAACCAAGCTCAATTCTGTATATATCTAATAAACGATTTCTCATTTGCAGTCATATCAAGAAATTGCATTTTTTGTTTTATAAAATTCTTTAGTAAGAAGGATTAATTTAAACCGCATAAATTAATGTTATATTGGAAAATTGTAAAATCTGTAGTACTTGCAGGCTTCTTTTTTTTTGTATTTATTAACGAGGTATAACATTTGGTACACATGGAAGGGTGTTAGTACAAAAAAGCTTTTGGCTGCGTTTCACCTTGATACGCAACAAAAATACCAACTTATACTATATTTATGAGTTTTGTACTTTCCAAGAAAAACAAACAACTGAGATAGGACCGATAACCGGCCAAACAGTAACCTATTAAGAGCAAACAGTCTATGCCATACGTGTACCTGCATATTTGTAAATTTCCTTGTACGGCTGGGTTATATTGTCTTTTTATATTTTTTCCTTTTCTGGATCTTTTTAGAATGATATGTTAAACACTTTTATGCCACGTGTATTTTTTTATAAAACCGATTTTAGTTCTTTATTATTTAACCGGTAAATAATTTTATTATTATTACATTTTTACTCCAATCGCCCCTACGCGGCTTGGGATTCGCAAATGTTATAGCCGCGGCCCGAATAGTATAAAAATCGTGTCCAGCTGCTGTTTATGACAGAAATAACTATGTTTTTTAAAAAAAGAAAAAGTTTTTTTTTCAATTTTTAGTTGTGAATACTTTTTATTTGACAAAATAATTTTCTTTAGTTGTTAGTAATCCATAACATAGAATTGTTAACTTTTTATTTTGCGTTGCCAATATATTCGTTTAGAAGTTTAGTTTGCTATTGTACGTAATCAAAATTATTAGTACTATTTGCTTATAAATAAAAAAATACATTAATTTTTGCGAATAAAAAACGTGTAAACAATTATTTGTTGTAACCATAGCGTTACATGAACGTTAAAAAGCATGCAAAAATGCACAAAAAGCAGCGATTTAATAAAGCATTTACAAAGTTTCTATGCGTTGATGTCCCCGAAATATTTTTATCTTTATTTAGCTGCAAAAATACTATGTATATAATGCAAGCTACGCCTTTTAATCTGAAAAAAATATGCGTGAATATTTATAATAAAAACTGCTTTGTACAAGCGCAAAAAGAAAAATTTATCACTTAAAGTATAAAAACTCTAGTTACTACGTATTATAGCAAACACAAATGCATGAGCAGCTACAAAGGATTGTAATATTTAAACCATTTACAAAGTTAAACGTGTATGTATACACAAAATTTTTTTTTATGAATCTATTTTTTTGACATAAAAAAGAATTAAATACAGTATTTTATAGTAGTTATAGTATTCTATTTTTTAAAACATTTTTTTTACATGTGTCTGCATGTCTTCTATTAAATGATGCATTTTCAATGTCTTGCAGCACTTCAAACTAGAGGGATGCCGAATATTTTAAAGTAAAAAAAATAAAAAATAGATAGGTAATAAAAAGTGGCTATTATACTCGAAGCAAAAATTTTAAATAATATATTATATACCTAAATTTGTTTTTTGTAAATGTAAATGTATACGTACATTAAAAAACAAGCTTTTTGAGGAAGGCATTTCTGTACTGGTTTCGCCCCTAGCTGTAAGTTTACAAGAGCTCGTATTGAATATTAAAGGCAATAAATTACGAAAAAGTTGTACCTTACAATTTTTATGATGTAATAAAAACTCTTAGTAATGCTTTATTTAACGCTTAAAAAGTTACTTTTCCGTATAAAGAAATTACATACTAGAAAACACCTTAAATTTAATATTGTAGAAATATTTTTTTACGGTACAAAAAAACAAACAAAGCAATCGCAATAACTATACTAAGGGTAAAATTACAATAAAGAATAAAAACTTTAGCAAAATATCAAGTTTTAAAAAACTATTTGACGTATTTATTATAAAAAAAAAGTATAATCTTCTTTCCATATGATTATTGGAGGTTGTAATTTTTTTTGTTCTTTTTATCATCGTATGTATCTTGTTTTTTTGGAATGCTTTACAATGGGATTTTTTATAATCTACGTACACTACACAAAATCCTTGTTGAAAAAACTTTTTTTGTTATTTTTTTTATTTAATTTTACTGCATTTTAGTTTGTTTTTATCTCGATACTAATAATTTTTATTCCCTTGTAAAGTAATTACAAAATGCAAAAAAATAAAAAAGTAAAAGAGAAAAATGTAGGTTTTTTTACATAAAAAAAACTGAAATTGCTGCATTTTTTGATTCTGTTGTGTAAAATATATTTGCAGCTGCTTTAGATGTTATCAAATTAGCTTTGTCTAGTTGCATAAGTTATATATTTTACGTATAAAAAATTCCTTGGTTACTAAGAAATTCATACACATGACTTCTCTTCAAATTTTAAACGAAAAATATTTTTTACGGGGGGTGCACTTCTTGTAAATTTATGCCACATGTAAAACAATCACTTTGGATAAACTTACAACGATGCTAATTGTAATTTCAGCTGATGTCAATATTTTTGCAAGGCCTGGTACTTTGTTATCTATTTAACAATATTCTTTTTTAAAGAGTCAGCTTTTCGGTGTTAACGCCAAGTTTATATTTAATTTACGTAATGCAGTATACAGATATTTATAAAACACTACAACCACACGCGGCATATAAAAATTTTACGCAGTTTTTTTTGCAAACCGTACATTAAAGATTGGTTAAAGTTCTACGTGTGTGAGCGTGTACCTGGATAATAAATTATAAATTATATTGTTTGATAACGGACATGCTGCAGTCGCAATTTTACTACATACAAACAGTATATTTACACGCATCAATTTTACATATATTACCATACGTTTAAAACTTTTGGAATAGGAAAAATTTGAACCAGTTTTTTATCCCAAAATAAAATATAAAAAGAAATATCTATTGCAACTAGCAGTTCTCTATAAAAATTTTCGGTAAGATAATTACATTATAAAATATTATTCTTTTTTTTTGAAACTTATCCAGTAAATATAAAAAAATTATACAAAAACTATTCTCCTATAAAACAAAATTTGTATGCGCAACTACATTTTGAATAAAATATTACCTTTTGAAAATACATGAAAACTATAGTGCTACTAATTCAAATTGTAGAAACAAGCAATCTTAATTAATCTACGAGTTTGATTCATACAAGAAAAAGTCGGGTATCGGGTACATGAACCGAACCGATACCTAAAGTCTCAACAGCATCCAACCGGGAATTTGCCATATATATAATATTGTACCTATTATTTTTAGTCTCTTTATTGGGTGTGCCTTTTTTTGTCTCTAGGGATACGCATTCACCTTAAGGGGTAATTTGATATTTTGTACCCTAGGGTACAAAAAAAAAAATATACTCAAGGGTACATAAATAATTTTATCCCCAGGGTCAAAAAGTATATAAAGTTAACCCCTTGGTCTGCTAGAGCGTAAATATTACCCTAGGGTCTGTATTACCCTTGGGTTTGTAAAGTTGTATTTTTTACATACCATAGGGCTATATTGCTTACGTAAGGGTAATAAAATATCCAAAAATTATAAACCGTAAGAGTCCGTACCCTTGGGTTTTTACAGTTGGTCTATTTATATACAAACTAATATTATAGGGTACAAATAAATACACAACCATGTTTTAATTTTTTTTATCAGAACATAAAAACCTACAGCTATTATTTAAAGACCATATATTTATGTCTTTAACTGCATTTGCAGGTTAATAAAACCATTTTCACATTAATATAAAGGGTAATACAGCACTATATAAGATTTGTTATGGTATACATATGCAAACGTATGGTTTAAGTTGACAGATGTAGTCTTAAAAAAGGTTTTGCAGAGTACTGTATAGTATTAGTTTACTATACACTTACTTTACCTAATTCTGTATACCGTATAGTAAGTGTAATGTGTAAGTATTTTCTTGACATTCTATGATTTCATCTCATAAAATTTTTTTTTTTTTTAAAATGATGTATTGCAGGTAGAACCCGTAAAATATCCGCTAGTGTAGAAAAAATAATTTTTAGAAATAATAAACTTGATATATTGACGTCCGTATGTAAGCTTACCACAGCGTAACACTTTTAATGTTTTTTGCTCATTTTGTTCCATAATTAATCTGAAAAACTATGGATTTTTCCTTTAAATTTTTCCTGTAATAGTCACTGAGAGAAGGCAACTACTAAAAATTACAGAAAAAACAGGAAATTGTATAAAAAAGATAAAATGACTTTTAGCAACTGAATACGGTGCTTTATTTGTATTGTTTGTTTTTTTGATTATGAAATCTTTTAACTTTAGAAAAGGGAGCATCCAATCATGAAAATGAAGCAATTACGGTTGAGCTTAAGGCCCCAAATTTTACGATAGAAAATGACATTAATACATATTCTTATATCATGCCTATTTATGACCATCCGTACCATTCCGTCTCAGCGAATATTTTTATTAATTTCGAGCAAATTTTTTTTTGTGGCCCTAATCACAACCCAATTGTACAACAAACAACATCAATTCACTTCCATAAAAGTAACACTGATATTTTCAGAGGTCCCGTAATATATATTGTTTATTATATTGTGATTTTTTTTCAAAAAATAATATATTGTACAATAACAATATTTATGTTGAATTGCGAAGTGAAATTTTCATTAAGAATTTTTTACAACTTATTATAAAAAAATTTCAGGTAAAAAAAAAATCGACTAATGATTCTATTAAGATCCAAGACTATCTCAAGACCAACTTATACTAACAGTTACTACAGCTTATACACATTATAGAATCCAATTGTACCAAATGTCAAATTAAGAATGCATTTAAATAGCTTTAAAAAATTATTATGGACGAAAAACATTCCGGTTATTTACACGGAAAAACAAATATACTGTTTACTCGAGTTAGCGATTTAAATGTAAATTAAAAATCTCGGGCGCAGCAAATTTAAACAGATGAGCATTTTTTTGAGATTTTTTTGTTTATTGTTAAAAAAAATGCATTTTAAATTTTTTTGCTCGCTTTATTACTATGTATTCACAATTTCATACTTTTGCAAATAGTTTTGTACAAATCTAATATATTTTATCAGAAAAAAATAATTCTTCCAAAGACACTATTTTGAGAATAGTATAATATTTCAGGATACTGGTAATAAAACAAGTTATATTTTGTTGTAATTATACGAATATATAAACGCATTACATAATCTTTAGCACTATTTATTTTCAATCTATGCCGAATAAACATAAATTCAAAAGAATCCTGAAAATATCTTTTGCTTGCTTTTCTGATTAATAAACCATCTTATTGTTGGATTTGCGTTTTACGATAAAAAAAAAGATGCATAAAGACATCTTAGCAAAAGTAACTTATTTAAACTGCATATACAATGTAAAATAGTAAAATCGCGTGAACAAAGTATCCACTTAAAAATTTTTCTAGAGTCAAATATGGTCTATAACAATATTGTATATATTGTGACATGAGCAATTATATATTAGTACAATATATTATTTAATATATCAACTCAAAATATATTATTCGGGCGTTTGGATATTTTTATAACAATGCAACAAAATTTTTATTTAAAAATGCAGATAGACGTCGTATGTAAAGATTTTGTGTGAGTTAAAATCTTATAGAAAATTTTGCATCGCAATTAGTAATACAAAAAAACATTTTAACAACTAAAACTATAAATCTTTTTCTACTGGCAGACACTTATTGCACTGTGGTCGTTTGCGCTGTAAATGAACAAATTAAGAATTTTCATGTATTTACGTAGCAAAAATACAATTTAATTGTATAAATATACGCTCTTTACTATTTAAACACAATAATTTTACACTAAAAAGAAACTACCCACTAAATTACTTATAGACGTATAATTCGATATTGACGGGCTATTTTTTGTTTTACGTCTAGTAACATAAAATTTCAGCACATTATAGGCAATATTTTTTGATGTTCATTTTTTATTTAAAACACTAAAAAGTATCTTAAAAATACTATACGTTGACTAAAAACATACTATACAGTATAGTGAAAACGGCGATTCACATCTTCATTGTCACCTAGCAGGCAAAAGAAGTCCAAGTAATATAAGGTGAGATAAAAAGCTGCGAAACCATGTAGATTTACATAAATACAGGCAGTTACAATTTTATAATAAAAATCTTAGCAGTGTTCTAATTACAACGGTAAAAAGACATGATTTAGTTACTTGAAACCGCAATCATGTGCTCCCGTAAAGTTTAAAAAATATGAGCTGGTTTTTGTAGACCATAATGTTCGGAAATCTTATCAAAAGACTATTATAAAAGTATCCCATCTCTTCTATTTAAATTTGGAACTTGTAAGTGCTAAATACTAATGCAAAATGTTTTAAAATGGCTTGATAAAAAGTGTAACAGGACGAAAACAGTTTTCTATATATTAACGCAATGCGTGAACCATAGACAGCAATTATATCACAAATTTTGTACAATGAATTTTAGTGTTAATTTAACGACTGCGTAATGGCAGGATTAGATTTTTATGATGCATTTAATATTTTTTTGTATCAGGTGTTACGGATAATGCCAAGAGTATACAGAAAGCAATGACCATTGTACTAAAAAAATGATACATGTTATGAGCCAAGTTCAACAATCCAATGAGAAATTCAAAACACACAGGATTAATTTTAATTATAGTATATTATAAATTATAATCGGGCTTTTTGTAATTATTTGTTGCCGATGTCGTACTAGATCGATATCACATTTCGTTAACACAGTGTATTATACTCCTCAATAAGCTGTTATCATATCTACAACCAGGTTCTAATAAATCTAGAATAAACTGCATAAAACTAAAACATCAGAAATCATTTAAAACTTATATAAACAGTTCTTCTTTATTTTAAAATGAATATAGCTTATTATGAACGATTTTAAGTCGTGCAAGGATACATCACATGAATATTTTAGAAGAAAAAGAAATCTTAGAAAAAAAGTAAAGATTTGTATGTAACAAACAAAAATCTACTTGTTAAGTGGTTGCTGATAGAATGCCACTTATAAAAGGGACAATGTATGAAGAACCTTGCAAGCTATTATTCGGAAGGACTACATCATGTATTTTACAAAAAACTAAATTATTGCTCATTTACGTCATAAAATTCATTTTATTTTTCATTAGAAAGTACCAGCGCTTTTTTAACGTGATACAATCATAAAAAGATGCTTTAGTTATAAAAATAATATGCAAACAAGTTTTCGTTATGCATTCGTGAGTTATTTGTTACTGATATTTAATTTTCAGGTTTGTAAAATATATACCTTGGTACTAATGACAGTGTAGCTAGCTTTGTTAACATGATGTAATCTTTGGTGTTGATAGCAATGATTTTTTATATATAAAATATTTTTTAAAACTGTATTTTTATTTTAAAATTATTTGTCGTTTTCTATGTAATATATAATTATGAAGTTTTAAAAGATTTATGTAATTTATATTTCTAACTGATAAATATTACATAATTATATATTTTTTTTTGTTTTACAAATTTTAGTAAGATTGTAAAGTAGTTAACTTTATAGTAACAACGAGCATAAATAATATATTCTAAGGTTTTTTTACAGTATACATAATAATTAGAGATGGACTGCTGGAAAAACAATTTAATCATAGAAAAAGACTAATTTAATAAAAAGTAAAATAAATAAATGAATAAAAAAAAATATCATTTTTCGACATTTTTTTCTGACAGAAAAGCTTTTGAGTCTCCATATTGAGCAAAATTTTAAAATTAAAAAAATATTTAGCTGTATACTTTTTAGTAAAAAAAAATCTTTTTTGTTTACGATAATTTTTTTGTACGTATAAGGTCAGTTGGCCACGGGATATGCATTTTTTGTCTTGTAGGAACATATTTTATAATCTTAGTATAACTAAACTTTATTTAATATTGTTGATCTTATATGGAAAATTAGAAAGTTGCAGTATACCTTTATCAAAAAATAACCAATACAATACTTTTTTCGGAACAATAAATAAAAAAACCTAAAAAACGAAAAATTAGCAAGGCATGTATTGTTTGCTTTAATAGCCTTTATGCAGTTTTACAGCTCACCATACTATGGTAGAATAAGTTTTAGTACTTCAGTATTTTATACTATTACATCAGCACCCCCAACCTATTTTCTACGATATTCCACCTGCCTTCAGGCGAACGAACGTATCTTTGCCTTGTGATGTTAAATTCCCAGCTTTAGTATATTCGTCGCATGATCATCTGACAATTTGTAGCAACTGCAAAAAAAATTAAAACCCTTTATAGGCAAAATATCAACAAAAAAACATGTTGATAAGTGTATAAGGCTTTTTTTGTTTATCTTTTTTTTATATATATATTTATATGTAGGTTTTTTCTTTACTTACTTAATACTTTTGAAAAATATAGATCCTCCTATTTCCACATAGGTAACTTGATAGATTATAGATACAGTTAAAACCTCATTGATGTATATTGTATGTGTAAAGTTGGTTTACAGCATGTAATGCTGCAAAATTACTGCAAATGAAATTGATATTACCATTGGTTAGTATATCACACAGATA